>UZAN01045485.1:0-11157 GCA_900618425.1 Echinostoma caproni
ATCATCATCATTGTACAGCGTAATACAGTGAAGAGAACTTCACTAATCGCCGCCAAACTCATATTGCATACAAGGTAAGAGAGAATGTGTAAGGAGGATAGGAATTGGACTTAATTTTACGGACGGGAAAAGAGAACGAATCTCCACGGTCAACACACAGAGTACGCAGTCCAAATGTGGATACATACAATTTCAAGCATTCTGGTCGGATAGGAAGTGACAGCAAGATTGTTGTCGATTCTCAGTCATGACCTTCAGTGTCTCCAACCATGCGGTTACGGAGTCTTTTGGACCCCAAACCGGAAGTCGAGAGACACCTATTCTACCCAATCGTTCTGTGCATTTCTTCATGCCTCGTCGCCACGTCATCTGCTGGCCTCCACGTGGCTTTCTCCTGCCTGCAACAGCTACTGCAAATAAAGCGCGCTGCGGTAGGCGACCCTGCAATGTACGTAAAACGTGTCCTAACCAGCGGAGCCTATTGAGCTAATTTAACACGATAGTGAGCTTGTATTTGAGGCATTCCCAAACACCAGACGAATCACTTCTAGATTACTAACCCGCTCGCTTCATCCCACTTGGGCAAGACTACGTAAGCGCCGGTTGTAGAAAACCACTAGGCGACGGATTTCTTTGACTCCTAAATTCAAGGTCTCACAACCGTAAAGCGGAACTAATCGTTCAATGGCGCAGTATACACAACTTTTGAACTTCAATAAAACGTCATGTCTTCGCCACAGGTGTTTCAGTCCTGTATACTATGTTCGAGCTTTGGAAATACTGGCGGTCATCTCCTTTAATGCGCTACCATCGAATACAAGAAGTAATCGACTTCAGGTAATATCAGACCACACAGTTTCAGAGCAGAACTCGGTGACGCTCAATCCTGCAGCATCACTTTGCACTTTGAAGGTGCAAAGCACATGCCAAATGGAGCGACAGACTTTGTTAATCTGTCAAGTGCTCTTGATGCATCCTCCATAGATTCGAACAGACAAGCGATATCGCCAGCATACTCCAAATCGCACAGCTTTTCTCAAGCTTCCCATTCAATGCCTACATTTTGGAGACCACTTAGTGTATCCTCCAGTATTTCGTCTATGACGAAATTGAATAGGAATGGCGAAAGAGGGCACCCTTGACGAACACCGCTGCTAGTTACGAACGGCCTACTCAGCTCGCCGTAGACCCTTACACTACCAGAATTATGCGAGTAGGGTGAACTCAGTATGTTCAGGTACTTCTGCGGCAGTCCTTTGCAAAGGAGTGAACCCATAAGGGATTCACGATCAATTGAGTCGAAGGCTACTCTTAGGTCAAGGAAAATGACAACCGTTGGTCGACGGTGCGTATGGCGTAGCCCGAGGAATTGACGCAGAGTGAAGATTTGATCGATACAACCGCGGCCTGATCAAAATTCTGTTTGATTTTCGCTGATATTTGCCTCCTTAAACAGTGTCAGACGTCGAATTATGATGTGGGAGGTAACTTGGTGACGTTTGGGATTAAACTTATTCCACGGTGGTTTGCGCAGCCATTGTGAGATCCCTTCTTAAAAATTGGAAAAATCACTGATTCGCTTACGGATGATGGAATGCACCCGGGTGACGATATGTTATGCCTTAAATCAGTAATGAAGTCCAAGAGGTCATCGCCCCCATCTTGAAAAGAATGGAAGGAAGCCAGTCTGGTCCAGCTACATTTCCATTATTCAGGGCTTGGATGCAAGATCGAACTTCTGCGACAGTAGGAGGTTCAGATGACACTGCCCATGGAGCCCAAGCTAAATCAGAGGAGATAGTCTGGTTAGTGCCTGACCAGCTGAACTGTTCGTTGAAATGCTCCGTCCACCGGTCAGTTAGTTGTTCCCTATTGTGAATAGCTTGCCCACTTTTGTCGCAGATTGTTTCACTAACTTTGGTTCACCGACCTCCCGTATTGCGTATCAGCACTGATGATGTCACCTCGGCTGGTGATGAAACGTCTGCAAACAAATTGCCAAGCTCAGCGAACAGGTGAAATAGATATCAGTTCACCCGAGCTACGAGAACTGATTTTCAATACTTTTTCAATAGTCTCTGATTATTCCCTGATGCAGCTGCTACTTTCATTTCACTAGCTATCGTTGCCCACCAGTTCTCACGGCCTCTCTCGAAGCTCTTCGTGAGCTGACGTTGCAGATGCCACCTAGCCCTGCCTTGATCTCAGTCGGTCGGGATTTGCCACCTTTACTCCATCATTGCTGCTGACTTATCAGATAGCCAATGCCGCGGGCGGGCTATCGCTTCAGATCCACAAGTAACCTTCGCTGTGGAGTGCATTGGTCGTCTAACCTCATCCCATGTTCATCTACACTACCACCCAGCAGCGCGTTTAGCTCTTGCCCTGGTTCTGATTCAAAGCGGGCACGAACGGCTGAGTCAGATAAACGACGATCTGCCAATCGAGCTTGGTGAGGTTTTCTGCGACCATTGAGTTAGACGGTATACTAGTCATGCAGCGCTTCCGTTGTTCACGAGCCCCGTGGATAGTATGCATCGTCTAGTCACAGACATCTTTGATACCCTTCTGTTCAATCGAGTTATTCAAAGTCCACCCAACAAAATTCATGTCCAGTTGGTGCACTTTAGTTCAGAAGATAAAAAACAGTATTCTCGTAAACAGATTCAACGTACCCGGGACAGTGGTAACCCCCGGGAGAATGCGAGGAGTAGGATTTTTTATCAGACTGGCAGACTGATTGTTACCGGAGATGTCAAAAGTAGGAGTCGCTACACCAACGAGAACGCAGCATCAACACACAAAAAAGGGAAAATGGGATCAAACACACACTGGACAGACTGAGCACAGCACTCGGCAGCTGCGAGGAAAAAATAACTCAATGGATAAAGGGCCAAGCGCATTCAACCCAAGACGTACATGGGGTAGGCACAGTATGGTGTACATCACGAGAAAAATCCATTATTTCGAAACCTGATCTGGACAACTACAGATACCAAATTAATCCCACCTAATTTGGTAGACCCAACATATCATTCCCCCTTTTTGAATCAGAAATTTTGTGCAGAACAGAGAGAGACAGATTGTGTTTCAGTCAGAAAGACTGTCTTGGTGTCATAGCTCCGGACCCAAGCGATGCTATTCCTTTGGGTCGGAACCTTAAGTGCTTCTTCGCACGCAAAATTCACATCCTAAGAATATGAACGTACAAATTCACCTAGGTGTAACATCAAGCGGGCTCAGTTATGGCTATTGTTTCTGGTTTGAAGTTTCATTCGTAGCACCACCATTACCAGCAGCGTCACTGAAAGTTTAGGGTTCGTAGCTCCTCGGTTCGGTCAAATTCCACGCTTTTCCCGTGAGGGTCTTATGTAGTCCCTGAGCTTAGTTTTCCCCGTTCCCATAACCGAACTCTGCGGTTTCACTACGGTGAAGATCACAGCTCCCATTGTTCTCCACACAAAAGTGCGCGTGTTTACAACAAAAATACGGGTGTCACCATCTTTCATTTTTATTTTGTCTAAGGACTATCACATATTTATTGCGTATGTACCCCATAACAACTGTGTTCTCTTCTTCTATTAATCTAACTGACTCATTCACCCTGTGTCCGAAAGTGAACAGCAGCAGCAGAGACAATAATGAGTCATTCAATCATCACGTGCTAAGCCTGGGAACTACCAGCATGTTGTGACGAGGGGAAAAATGTGTTCCGATTGGACGACACATCTGCATGCCAATCAGTTGCTGTGTTGTTGAGGCAAATGTGGGTTCTGATTGATTAGGACTGACCATCCTTCAGATTTCACCTTCACGCACATTCCGTGGCTCTCCCAGTCAACCATACACTCGGAAGCACTAGACTCTATTGGAATTATCAAATAGTCAACTGTGTCTTCCTTCTTTGCTATCGGGCTAAATTGAACTAACTGACTATCTCTGAAGACGACACCTGAACAAACATGAATGGGCATTTCTGTCCAGCTCTGGCATGAGGTGGTTGGCACAGTGGTAACACAGACGCCTTCCACGTGATGGGTTCGGAGTTCAATTCCCGGACGGGACGGCGGATGTGCACTACTGATGAACTCTAGTAAGAGCAAAACTCGAGCCTAGTGCTCCCAAATGTATGGTTGACTAGAAGAGCTGAGGGATGTGTGCGAAGTTGAAGTCTGAAGAATGATCATTTCAAATCAACCAACACCAATTATCCCACACCACTACTCACAAGTAACTATGAGTTAAATGTGAAATGTGGATTCGACGAGAAGAGGAAGACGGTTAAAAACACCGCGATGTAGCACTCATTGGTGGTGTTGGTGCAGGCATTTGGACAGCTCGGAACTGTGCTCATGTATAACTGTGTTTACCGATCGACTAATATCCGATCTAAATGGTAGCGAACACGAAGCACTCATCAAGGCAGTTCGAATTCAGAAATTCGAGCAGAGCAGAATGAACATGACATATCATGGGAATTTGCAGGACATCGTCGATGAAAGCACCACCATTTGAAGCTGTCAGTTTGTTAGAAAAGCTGAGATTTATTCGTTACGAAATGGAAGGCAGACGATTATGAATACAAAGTCAGGTAGGTCCCTTACTTGACCATGCTTTCTTAATGTCAGGTCGACTGACGCTTGGGATGGATCGGCTTCTTCCCAGATCCTACTTATTTCACAACCCGTAAAGTAAAACGATTCAAATCACGAAATATGCCCACTGATTAAGAATACAATGTAGTCAAGCATATATTTTCGGTGAATTCCTTTTCAGGCCTTTACAATCACATTTATAAGAAACAATTGCAATGGGGTCAAAACGAAAGGTAGGTGAGACATATGTTCGGTAATGAGACCGAGAGAACTCCAAGTTTGTACGCTGTTTGGATTACGTAACCAAAAGTCACTATGTTAGGTCATGGTCATATGCGCGAGTGATTTCATCTTCCCTTGGATCAGTTTTCGTAGCGCGCACAGCTCAGGCTTCATGTGTCCGAAGCGAATCGCCTCTCTGGTCGCTAACGTCCAAAACCGTCTTCCTCTCGAGGGGTGTGGTGAGACTCGATAAATGATTATAAGTGCCAAGCGATGTCAACCAAGTGTTCTGTCTCCACCAGATGAGCAACGATGGAGCTTGACACAACTCCAGTCTCATCACTTGTGAGCCAGCGTGGATTGTGTTCTTTGATCCATTGGGATAAATGCCTTGTCTTTTGGCCTACATAAGTCGCACCACAGGTGCACTTGGATTGATAGACAACCATAGATGAGGTCAACATAGACAGCTTATCTTTATTGTAGCATCGGATGTTTGGTGACGCAGAGATTTTACTGCCCCTCAGAACAGGATAGCCTAGCAGGCAAAGAATCTCCCCACAGCTGGGTGTATTTTNTGTATTTTGTAACTTTGAGGGTAATTGTAACTTCATGCACATTGCTCTCGCTATTTGTTTATAGGCTGTCTAACGAGAATGTTTTGGTCAGATAACCGCGTGCAATGCGGTGCTTCGCTTATGATTAATGAAAATAACTGTTTACGTCTGATTAGTCCGAGGCCGAGAGATATATGGGAGAACTGAAGTGGATATTCTGGTGAACACAGAACATTTGTCTACGCTTGCTCCATTTAGCTATCACTGTAGCACTAGTTGAACGCTCCTATTCGTATCGTTCTTCTCCTCCTACCAGTATCCATCTGTGACTCATCCACTTAGCGGACCAATCAGTGACCCCCACAAACCGGCGTTTACAATACAGGGCTATTCCCACGAGAAAAAAGGATGATTTTAACACAATTGACTACAGAATCGGGACTGCGGTTATCCCATGTGTTACGATGACACTTACCCCCCCCCCCNAGTGCAGTGTTTTGCTTTATTTACTCAAATCCGCTTTAGACCGTCCCAGTAGCCTTTTTTCTTGTCTCCAACACCCTGCGCTCTACTGGGTGGGAATCAAAGTACACGGGTGAGAAGATGCATGCCTCGTGATGTTTACCGGTGTACAGTTCACATACTAACTGAGAAGGCAATCACTTTCAGATCGTTCAACAGAGCATTGTCAAATATCGTACCTCTAACCGGATAGTCCGGAGAGGACATGTTCCAAGTGCTGGCCGTTCGATCTCTAACCCCCCCTCCCCCCGATGGACAAATCTGTATTCTTGGTATTGTTTAGTCGTGTGAAATCGAAGCATAATGAAAATAACTTACGTTTTTCTCCTTCTGCCAGAGTTCTGATCACGGAAATTTAGTTTCAAGACGCGGATTCACATCATGAATAGATCACAAACTCTGGCGAGTCCGAACAATCGCGTACGCGGTTACAGTATCTGATTACGATACATCGTACACGGCTAATAACTAGGCGCTATATAAACTGTGTACATTTGTCTTTTGTGTCAAACTTGATGAAGTTTACTATCATATTAAAGGGACGCTAAATCACCTGGGCCCGCTTTGACCGTATACTGACTCACTGGTATACTAGAGTTCATCAGCGGGGCGTACATAACTGACTAGCGCTAATATTCATCCCGTCTGCTCATCCCACTTATCCAGGTGTGTCCGCGACTGTATCTGTGATCATTTAGTCAGCAGACGGATTTCTGTCGTCGATTAGGCACCAAGACCAAAGGAATCTCTCTCCCCTAAGAGGTGTCATCACTGCNNNCCCCGCCTTGCCGCCAGCACACACCCATTCGTCCTGCATATGCCTGCTGGGACGCGAATAACCGCGAGCCATGAAACAGAACTGATGCATCAGTTCCCACTAAAAACCCTAAAAAAATAGTCAATCACAGAGTGAGCCTTCCATTAAAAATAAAAGAATGTTTGCAGAGCATGTTTTTGTTCAGGTCTGCCGACCGAGAGAATGCAACCATTTTCCCACAATTGTTAGAAAACCAGTTTTCGAACACGTGCGCGTGTCTACACAACAGAATGTCCGTTTTTATGATAATGGGAGAAACAAAAGCGGCACCCGACGGCTCACGAGACCCGAAGTAGATTTCAAAAACTGCCCTGACATTCCCATCACCGTATGATCATGCAAAAAATCCACTCAATTAAAGGCGAAATCGGATGCCCATCCGCCGAAAGGGAGGTTTGTACAGAAAAATGTGTCTTGTGCTAACATGGGAAAAAGATGCGCTCGATGATACCGAGCATGCTCGAGCCCAATTTTATCTTGAGAGGCTGAGTCATTGACTCGAGAGGTATGATGTATCGTACAGGCGTTGTTGCGGCGGTTTCGAATCAACCGAAACGCGGGCACTCAATCGATGTCCTCGAACTCGACTCCTTAAAGACCGACAAATGTATTGGAGTATCTTCCTCATGCATACCTCATTAGAGCTTCAAGCATCCGGTTGGATTACGTAACTGTCCCAGCTTGCTACATACACTCATCAGTTTTGTGTTTTGCTAGTTAGAACACACCTGTAGGCTGCCTACGAGGCTTTCTGGTCTGATCCAGCCACGTGATCACAGCATGTACTACAACGTTGAATAAAGTAGGAGCTGAGTTATGAGCTATCCTCATAGGTGTCCGAGTACGCATATGTTCCTCGTATTCACCATTATCTCCGAGCCGATCGGAGGTCGGTGAGCAATCAACTCCTCGGCCTTAGAGATAAACAAGCAAGTCACAGATTAAGAGGTCTATCTCTGTTGCCGTCACCATCGCCATAGTCATTGCTACCCCAAGAAAACCCAAACGCTTCTTTTTATACCGCCACAGAACATGCTCGTCCCTCACGTGGTCTCTACTTTTACTACCAAGTTACCTACGCACGTTTTTCTGTATTATGACAATTGTGGGTTGACAACAACACAAAGTCCGGTTTGTTTTGGTCATCCACAAATTGGTAGACCTACAGTCAGCTTGTTATTTGTGGCTCCCAAAAATACCGCTCGTCAAATGTAGATAATCCCAATCTATCAAGATTCAGTATACTCCAATGTCTCGTCAGAACTGATCTTTTCCGAGTAGGGGCTTGAGTGTCACGTGCCTGTGCAACTTTTGAACGGTTAATATTCGGGTCTGTTCGCGCCATTCCGGTTATCACACCATTCCCCTTGNACCTCATCCAGATCGAATAGCCACTTAATTGCTTAGTACTGAAGTCGGTACGCGGATTTTGTGTCACGTTCTATGCGGCCCATTCATCTCCTGCCTCCTTAGTGAATTTGCATTGTCATGACAGCATCCATCGGTTGTCTGTTGATGGTCACTCGTGGCTCGTCAACAGTTAACCCCGTGCGCACATTCCGACATGCTCCGAGCCGTCTGAAACATGATGGCAGGACGCGGAGAACAGCTATTTCTCCAAAGCCGCGTTCTTCTGTCCACAATACACCCATGCACACACGTAGACACACCCACACACATGAGTAAGATTTGCACACGTGCAGGCATGAATGAGCACGATGAGTGCAAACGGAAAACACTTGTTGGATTTGGCTGACGTGTAAGCATAACAGGATGATCGGTAGATGTTTGGCAAGTGGTCACTCTGTGTTTGTGTGTGTGTGTGTGAAGATGTTCAAACACTAGTGTGCAATTTTGTGACATTAGTGCTTCAGGTGTAAATCAATTTTTCAGGCAATCCACCTAACGACAATTGATCTATAGACGAGGACAACCGGACAAGTAGATGGGGTGGTGAAACTGTGTGCGGGGTGGGTGGGAAAAGACGGTTGGTGGAGTTTGAACGAGAAGTTTTTGATGCGTGTGCAGGCGTTCAGAGTGTTGGTTTCAGTTTATTGTTTCCACAAACGATGACGCACGGTGATGGTCTCGGATAGTGCAAATCATCTCTGCATAATAATTCACGGTGCCACACTAAAACTGAGCATTCTCAATACCAGGTGAGAGTCTAGCACCGGGTCACCTGTCTAATGATGGGCGGAGAGTGTTAAACTCTAACCGTATTCTATTTGCGCAACGAGACTGTAGACAACTATACAGATACGGACAAGTGGTCGATACAGTTAAGTCGCGAATTTCAGCGGGGTTTAATCAAATGATATGTCAGACAAGGTGTCAAACGAGAAATCATTTTTTTGAGGATAGGTAAAGCGTTTCGTCTGCGTCTACATAGTGTGTTGGTCGTAGAGTGATGGATTACTAGCGTGTAACTTCAGTAACATGACTACACTCATTTTGGAAATGCATTTCAGTTGTCAATCTCATGCGTGTATATCGATAGCTATGAGTGAGAAGTATTTATTCCGAACTTTATTTCCCCATTGCCATGTTTCTGGTTCTCTTCTATCATCGTTTGAATTTGCGTAGCCTTAAGTGTCACGATAAACTTTGTAGAAGTTCGAAAGTTACAGCTCAGAATTGAAAAAAGAAATATTTTATGCAAAGCAGCATGGACGNTTTCATAGGGATGTTTATTATGGTCAACTCACATATTCTAAGTAGTTTATCTCTTTTCACTCGCTGTACAGTAAATAAACCGATTAATGGAAAACTTCTAGGTTAAATAAATTGAAAAATTATGCGGGTGCAAACTACCCACATATTAAGCCTTATCCTAAAATAACTAAAGATATATTGTAGGAAACAGTTAAGTTGACTTTCAGGTGTGCAGCTCGCTGAATAAGCGTCTTTTAGTGTCACCATACCCAGACTGGGTGAAACATTCAAAATATTTTAGCATGTAGCCGAAGGCAAGGGGCTANTAATCGAGAGGCGCATCAATCCCACACCTCAGGTTCTGACTTATGCGAGTGCTTCACCGTGAACATGAGCTCAATTTATTGCATAATTAACGGAATTTCCCCGTCAAGACCTCAATCGACAGGGAGAGAAAACCTATCACGTCGAAGCGAGATGATGTGTGAGTACAGTGAGATCATCATCGACCCAACTGAAACTCCTTTCCTCTCTTCAACCGCTCGTCTCGATAACCTGTGCACTGATAAGTTAAAGTGATCTGTTCGCTTCCATCGTTACATACAAAACGAAATAGATGAGATTTGATGACAGCGAGCCAAAGTGATGTTTTTCAATGCTGCATTGGTCTGCGAATGCACTCGTCTTTACCTCCTACACTACGCATACTGCACACGAGTGTTTGATTGGACACGGCTAACACGTAGAGACCGCTTACTCGCCTGATTATTGTCTACCGAAAAGTATTCCAGGAATTGATCTGCTTGGGTAGATGTTTCGGCAATCTCATTGTGCTTAAATAGTGAGTTGGAGAGACCTCAAGGAGAAGAAAGAGAGTGATTTTGGTCTGCAGCATGGGGCACGGTTTGAAGAATATGCAGTTCTTAACCAGTTCAGTTATAAGTAATCCAAACGATGATTCGGTGTTATGATTTGCGCGTTAGACAATACTAACCGCAATAAATATGGCTGAATGAAATTTCTGAAATGTGTAGCGATACTTCACACGTGAATTCGCAGTGGGTAGAATTCGACCAACAAGATGCAGCATCGAATCACCGCTCTGATTCGCCCAAAAACGAGACATCCCCCGGGGTTAAAGGAGATAAATAATTAGATGGAATATTAGCACTTACGCATTCCTGAAGAGCAGCAATTGTCGCGAAATCAGTCCAAGAGAGATTTGTTGTCATTCAAATACGAACCATTGCAGACATATTTCAAAAGAATTAGTATGTGAATGACTGGACAAAATTTCCCTGGAAGCACATGACCGGTTTCGCGGTTCTTGCCACTCGTCAGGCATGTGTATCCGATAATCTTTTAACTGTTCATTCACATACTTGTACCCAGGAATTGTATTTTCGTCACAATAACCTTGTTTGCAACACCGGGTGATTTTTGGATAGACAGCTCTTTCAGAGCCGGACCATTGATGAACCAGTCCTATGACTCGGTGTGTTGTAGGTGGCTTAGATGCTACGAACCGTAAAAAACGTGATTTAAATGTCTTTAAAGGATATTTTAAAAAATATCGACTCCGTATTAATTCATCAGTGGACTGGTTCTGTTTTGCAAATAAGATTATTATGACGGAAATACACGTTCTGAGTGCAAGTATATGAATGAAGTGATCGAAGATTACCGGATATGTATGCCGGATGAGCGGCAAGAACGTCGAACCCGGTCGTGTGTATTCAGGAAAATGTTTTCGAATTACTCATATACCAATTATTATCATACACGTGTT
>UZAN01045485.1:17731-30692 GCA_900618425.1 Echinostoma caproni
GATTCAGACTGACTTGATCTACAATCAGAAACTCGAAATATCAGACTTGAGTTGCACTCAACTTGGAGTTCATCTGCAGCACAAACAACAGCATAATCAATCCCGAATAATGCTGTGTGAAATCTTAGTTAAAAACCGAGTCGAAAAGGGAACGTCTACCCCCGAATCACACGAAAAAAGTGGTTCTGGTATAGGAAACACGAGCGTACTGATGCCCACTATGGACGCTGTTGAACCAAAAACTGACTCAAAATCTTTGAAGGCGATATCTGAACAAAGGTGATTCGATAGTTTTGTCACTCACACTGTGCCTCTGGGTGGCACACTACTGATACACACATACTTTTCATGCTACAGGTCCCAGTTACAACTCCTTAATGAATCGATAGTTCTAATGAATTATGGTCAGAGTAAAATTTGACTTAACGCCTATTACTTGTATTTCACACACGTCTGAGTCCATATTGTGTGCGAAGGAAACCACAGTGCAATAGTCTTTATAAAAAAGAGAAAGTTTTATGAATTATGTGTGGGTAGACTACTGCTAGGCTGCCCAGGCCAAGGCAGGTAAAGCTTCCTCGGGAATTCACAGCCAAAGCCTGATCCGTAAGGCAGCAGGGCGAGGTGTAAAAACTGCAGTCCACTGGGATCCGGTGTCCAGTCCCTCGGATTATACGTCCTTTGGACGGAATCAAACGTCCAGGGTGTGCAATATACCTCTAAGCCCAATACCACAACCAGGAAAGTGTAAGTGGGTGTACTTCGTACACCTCCTCTTGGTTGGTTTGCAATAAGTGCTTTTTAGCCAACTCCCTTTGGAGAACTGACAGTGGTTCATCGACCCGGCTATTGGCTTTTCGTCCTCTCACGTTAGTGGGTAAACACATCCGCGATGGGAAGATAGTGAGTAGGATATCCTCAGCAGACGCTATTTGAGACACTCGATCCTATATAGGAGCATTTCGCCAGGTGCAAGGAAGTGGTGACAAACCAGAGTCCAAGACCCCACCCCGACCATACTGAGGCTTTTGGAGTTTAAACGATGAATTTGTCGTTAGACGTGAGCTGTAAACCTAGGAAGCGCTAGACAGCCGTTCCGACCTGGTTGGATCTCGTCAACACAGTTCGCGAATTCATTGAACCCTATTGGGAATTGAACCCGGGAACTCACAGGTGGAACGCAAGTATAAACCGTCCATCCCTCTCATGCAGATAAATTTGTGTTTGACGTGCTTCTTGAACGTGTGGTTGACTGGATGAACTACGGATTATGCGCGAAGATGAATTCTGAAAGGTGATCGAGCAACACAAGTGATTTATCTCAACCCAAAATCTGGCTAAAATGAACTTACCGATTACCGTTAAAGATGACATATTGAACTGGATGAAAATGAAACATGTCTGTCGGAGCAGCTGTATCGGTGTTTTCTGCTACGTGGAGACTAAGCGAGGAAAGCCATGCGTGACAAAGCTCGCTGTGAACCCCTTTTCAGCGGTGAGAATATACAGCAGTAAACTAGCGCTAATTCACGTGTCGAGCCTTTTAATGATCAAAGCATTTTAATTTTGCTTATGTGATCTAATAAGTCTAGTGTTTCAAAAACGGATTACATTTAAATACAATGAGAGACAAACTTAACATGGAAGACCTGTCAAAAATTGAGGACGATGAAGTAAGAAGGCTGGAAAATTGAAAACATTCTCATTTGAACAGAAGCTAATTGTGACATTGTCGTCTGTATTTGAAGAAGATAGATAATCAGAATGGGTAGACAAATTTTGAACGGAACAAAAATCACACAAGAACGGTAATAAATTCAGATCGATCAATTGTGAACGGGCACTGGTGGTGGCTTGGTGGTTTAGTCGCTGTCACCTGCGTGCTTTAGATCCTGTGGTCCGAGGTGCGGGTCCCGTCACCGCCACCCAACTTTTGTGGTAGACATGTTTACTGTCTCTCGGTTCTATACTACCTCTGACTTAGTGGATTCCTATGTGGTTCATCACTTCAAGTTCCGGGGCTGAGGACGCCGGTTACCATCACTGAACAACAGGTCTTCTGGATGATGAGGTCCTTCCAGTATGTTGTCCATTATACACCGGTGTGTAATAAAAAGAGCATACCGGAGATGTAAATTGCCCTGGTTTTCTTAAGTACACACGAGTCTGCCCATGATAAGGAACTAGGGATAGACCAAACTCTAGGTAATAGAACTGGAGCATGGGTCTATTGGTAAAAATAATAAGATTACTGTAATCAAGTTAAAAAGCCTTTGGAAAGTTTTGTGCTGGTGAAGTTGAAAGTGGATGAAACAGCAGCGATAAAAGGAAGAAGAGCTTCAGTGTACAAAGCTTTGCACAATAGGCGGATCGAATTGTTTACGCAAACTATAATTGAGTTGGTGCGTGATATAGGTTAGGTCAAGATGGGTCCTCTTCTGCAAGATGCTGCAGCAAAACAATACGGTGTACGTATTTTCGTGTTTTCTGGTGACAAAATCTCTCATAATGTACAACCCAGGCGTTGTTGAGTTATTGGGATATCAGGGAGTGCAATCAGATTGTTGTCTGTCGAATCCCAGGAAAACTTCAAGCCAAATGATGCCGTATTCAGAGCATTGCAAATGTTCTCTACTGTGGAGACATTCAGACTCATCGCAACCTGAACGCACCATTCATGGAAGGCGTGTTCTCTGAAGGCTGAGAAACGCTTTCGTCCGGTTAATTTCATTACAGAGTCGAGTAACGGAATCAAAGGAGAATTGGTCAACTGTGCTGAAAAAGCACGTTTCGTCTGGCAGTGCTTCGACGCACAAACTTTAGTCATGTCGCGGTAGACGAATCAAATCAAAAATTATCGGAATATTCTGAGGTCCACGAAGATTTTCTACAAATGTTGATGTACCCAAGCTCGGTTAAGAAATGAGAAGATCTGGCGGTCGCATGTTGCATCACATGTTGATTGGAGACAGTGTAAACGATGTGCCCGTATCGTCAAACCATTTAACACATCTCGTGCAGCTTCAGTGTTTCCGTATAACATGCGATGCTCCGAGAGTAAAAATCTCAAATCTACCACATATAACGCATTATTTTGCATTCACAAGCCCTGACATGAATCAAAGCTTGATGCAAAAAAATGATTGATTCTGTGCTATATCTCTACTTGAAGTGAATTCCGTTTTTATGAGGTGGAAACCTTAACAATCCGTGAATAATAAACACAAAAGACAGACCCTTTAGTATATCTTTCTCCATCAAGCTTTGAACAAAACCGCGAATTATTAAACCTCGACCGTCGCAATTATGTATAATATTGCAGCGGTAATTAACTGATGACAGTAATGGGAATGTATTTTGTGAAAGATGTTTATGATTCTCAGGTTGGTAGTATATCCACATCTCAAAAACGGAGTTCACTTAATGTAAAGCACATTAAATAATGATTCACTGAAATAGCGAAGCAATAAGCGATTTATCAAACGGGTTCGCGCATTTTTTAGCATTATGACGGTCAACTGTGCAGCCTACGATTGCCACACATTCGCATTCCTGAACACACTTGTAGAAAATAAAATGTATCAACCTTCGCGGACCTCAGAGTATATTCCGATACTTTTTGATCTGAATCACCTGCAGCGAAAAGGCTAAGTTTGTGCGTCGAGGCTGACGCATTGCAATTTTTGGCTAAGGCTTGATGGGAAAATGTTCAGGATTTGGCTCCCAGAACAGAGCTCCACCCCCACCCCACCCTGAGATCAGAAGTGTANTCAATCAAACAATAGTCGTGTGCACAAAGTCACATTCATCAGGATAATTCAAGTAGTTGTTTATTTTGGGTTCAGTGGTCGCTAAAACCCTTTCTTTGAATATCCTCCCGGATAGGTTGACTAAACAGACTTGATTCTTGTTGTGGAATTCTCAATCGGGGTCGACTTAATTCCATGCTTGGATGATAAATACAGTGCTGTGAAACAAAACGGTTCCGAGTGAATTCGTTTTTCAAACACATATTGGGTTGGTTAGCTATCCAGCTGGCCCTGAATGTCACGTGGATTCTCGTAAACGAAGTTTTTTTTCAGCCTGTTTCAAAGACCTCTGGGAACGATAAAGATTACAGTCACCCACCACCTGAGAGTCAATTGTACCTCTGCATAGGTTTGCATCACGCAGTGAAAGTATGACGCGCTGGAGGAAATTTCCCACTATGTGTGCATTTTTATGAAGAGAAAATTATAACTACCAAGAGAGTGAGTGTGTGCTTGAATGCGTGTGATTAAAATTGCAAGTTTTATGAAATAAATTCTCCGGAATGAAAATCTCTTGGGTGGCTGCATAAACTCGTGTGTGGGTGTGTGGCGGAATCAGGTAAATGTTCCCGTTTGTCGTTTTAATCGAGCAACTGTTTCACGTGAACCTTAATTCACTCCCATTCAAGACGTCATCTGCTGATAAACAATTAGGTTATTGTTTGATAAAAGAGATTCGGAATCAACTCATCCATTCTCGGCGTCTCACTCGCGTTCAATCGTTTTCGAAGAACACCTGCATCGGTTCACAATAGAGTTGTTGTTACTGTTAGTGGTGGTGGTGGTTTATCATCTCCCTCGTTCCGTGTGCAGACCTGTAACTCTCGCCTCACTCGCGTTTCCTGATCAGTACCCCTTTGCGTTCACAATTATTGCAAACAGTTTATTGTTTTCCTCCATCCTAAGCCGTTTTTCATATCTATTGATAGATGAGTTCTTTTCTATTGAACGTTTTTACGAGATGGATGAGACCGATGGTCAAGTGGTTAAGGTCGCCAGCATATTGCGGTTCTAGGTTTGTTATCAGCCATTATTCGATTCCGCATAAGGTGGGCTATTCAAACGTGGAATTCAAGGCTTCAACACAGTCGTACGACTTTGGGATGCCCACAAAGAATTGTTGCCAAGTCAAGGGATTTCGGAAATAAAATCCGATAGGGGAAACAAGCCGTTTTTCGATAAATTCATCAACTGGCCATTTACATTTATATAGGTAGTGCATTTAATATTGTTTTAATAATAATACTGTTCTCAAGGGATTCCATTACAAGATCTATGTGGATAGACGGGAATCATTGGGGTTGTATCCCATTCAGAATCTCCAAATTCAGAGGCACTTAATTATGTTGTATTAAATAATTCAGAACTGTGATCATCCATATCATTGGCTGTTCACTGTCTGTTATTTCAAGGGGCATTCATTTAAATTATTGCTTAAAAACTTACGACTGGAATACCGTTGTCATTCATTTGCCCTCAGAATGTGTTGGAATTCTCTTTTAACCCACATTGTTTCTGCGCGCGCAATTGATTGTTTCAAGCAAAAACTGGATGAATGGTTTTCATGTCTTAGATTTCGACACCCACGAAGGTACATGAAACAGCGAAACTATGTGATATTCCTCATCTCTCTTTGATTGATAAATCAATTCAATTGTGGAAAAAACTAAGGAACAACAAGAACAGCAACTGATTGTATCTATTTCCCATGAGTTTGATTTTGCCCCGGGAGAAACTGAGTTCGAATCCCGTCACTCTCAACCAAGTTCACTGATTTTCTGCGAATGCCAGTGCTTGGAGTACCTGCTTCTCCCTCCCTGAAAATGGGTCTTATCACTGTTTATATTTAAGTAAACAGAGGGGGAAGAGATATCACGATTGAGTAGCCTTCTCTATTGTCCTTTGGAACTACTGACTGAAAGCACTCTGTTACTTTACCACTTGTGCATTTGTTTAAATCCTCTACTAAGGAAGTCCGACTCACTACCTTCCAGAGTTGAGGGTGTTTTCACCGAAGTGAGAGGGAACAAAGGTCAGCGTTAGTAAGACATTGTGTCAAGTACGGTATCACGGAAGACTTGTATGTTGTGGTGTCTGCTGCTATATGCTTATACACAGAGCGAGTGCTGGATGTGAAGATACATTGATCAAGGTGATGGTACAGTGGATGAGATGGGTCAAGTAGTATTCTGGTGGAAAGTTTCTGGCAAGCCCCAAGGCGCTGTGAAATAATAAACTGCACAACGTACTCACGAGATATACCGCTGTATCGACATACGTTTGATGGGTGTGCGTATGAGTTTGAAGTCTTTGATAAAAAGACCCAGAAATATAACAGGGGATGCATAAAGCCAGTGGGGAAGGATACTAGAGAAAACAAACACTTTATTAAGTGAGTTGGGGTAGATAGCATTTTTAGACGAATAATGTAAAAGATAAGTTTTGTGACTTTGTGAAATGTCTCAATGACATGAGGAGACCAAGAAAGATTGCGGGAAATGGTGACTCGAAGATATTTGACGGAGTACGCTCTGGAAAGTTCTTCACCATTGATAATGACATGCTGACAAGAGTTCATCACATCAGTATATTGATCACCCTTCAGCAAAGAAAATAAAACACCATTAAACTTGGAAAAACTCATTCCAAGATTGTGTTAAGAAGACCAGTCGGTGAGCAGTGAAATATTCTGCAGCAGTTTGGGGTACACGGAGGAATTCGAAAACTTCATACCATGCACAACATCGTCGGCATACTAAATGAGCAAACAACCATTAAAAGCAGGCATTGAAGAAATATAGGTTGTGAAGAAGAATGGAGATAGAATAACTCCTTGAAGAACTCCTTAAGTGGAGGGTAAAAGGGATGAGTTACGACCCTTAAAATTAGTAAACTGCAATCGATGGGTGAAATAATTACTAAACGGATTGGTAAGCTCCGGCTGAATGCCTTTCTCAGAAAGAGTGTGAAGAAGTTTGGAGCTATCAACACAATTAAAGGCATCACTGTAATCAAAGAAACATGCACGAACAGCTTAACATTTCCTGTCCAAGGAGGAAGAGACACAATGAATAAGGGATGCCAACGAGTCAATGGTTGACCTGGAACTGCAATAGACAAATTGATTGGTATCAGGAGCATTCAGCTGGGGTAATATCTTCTGTAGTAAACTCTTTTCCATGACTTTCAAACCAACAAAAGTGCACACAATCGGTCCCTTTTTGGGTGCTGGGTGCTCGAGCAGTCCGGAATGTAATGTTTAGTAAAACGCTGGTTGAGTAAATTTGCGAAAACAGGGGAAAGGGAAACTGCACATTCTTTGAGCACGATAGGTGGCAGTCCATCAGGATCGCATGCTTTATTAGACTTCAGATTGATGAAAGTTGTGAATACTTCTGTTTGATCAGTAATTAAATTAACAACATTAGGAGAAAGGGACGATCGCTGTTAACGGAATAGGGATGTCGGTTTCACCATTGCTGCATTGGCGATCGTCTACATTGGCAGCTGGAAGATTCTCTTTCGTTTTGAGACCGCAGAACTGAAACATCATTTTCCATGTATCCCGACAATTCTTGTTTTCCAGCAGTGCATGTACATAACCGGCGTTTAATCTCCGCGGTTCAGCCTTGATTGCTTTCGAATGGTCTCTCACCAAAGAGTACTTTTTTTGCTTTGAAAGCTTGTTCTTTCTTCCGACATGATCCTAGGGGACGAAAAACGGTCTAACCATGCGTATAACGTTTCCCACGGAACTTCAAATATTCAGTCAGGGTATCACAAAATATGGAGAGGCCATTATGTACAAATAAAGAGAAACCTGTCTGATCTAATATATCTCTTAGTTTAGTGAAATTTTCGGGTTGAAATTGACGCCGAAAAAGACGACGATCACGATGCCGAGTGTAGAACTGATGATTGGATCCACCGTAGATCGTGGGAGATAGTTTCAGTGTTGCATGATCAGAGGTGCCAATAGGGGAACAGATGCGCAATTTAAATAAGTTAAGGTCGTTAAGGAAACACGAATCAAGACAAGCCTCGAGTTTGGTCGGAAAGTTAGCAACGTTTTGTAATCCAAGGGTTGTCAAAAACGTGACATCAAACCTAATGAAGTCACCACACACAATGCAAAGAGAGGAGTCTACGTAATTTAGTAAAGCGGCGGAGAAAATATCTGTGAACTCATTAAAATGATCAGTGGAACAAGAAGGAGAAATGTAAATGTTACCAAAAATAATATTCCTGAGGTGTTTAGGTCTGCATTTTTACAGTGAAGTACTAATAAAAATGGTAGAATACATATAGACTCGTTTTCCTGATTTACACCAATTGTCATTTATGTATGTGATAACACCACCGCCTCCTTTGCGAACCGGAACGGGTCGGTCAACTCGGCAGATGAAAAAATTATCNAAAATTATCAATTTTAACCATGTTATCATCAATTTTATTATGAAACCAGCTCTCCTGAAGCATTACAACTTCAACCT
The DNA here is from genome assembly GCA_900618425.1 of Echinostoma caproni. Lineage (NCBI taxonomy): Eukaryota > Metazoa > Platyhelminthes > Trematoda > Plagiorchiida > Echinostomatidae > Echinostoma > Echinostoma caproni. The sequence continues at coordinate 26,034 of UZAN01045485.1, forward strand.
TTGAATATTCACGTCTCCTTGTCAAATCTATGACATCTGCCATATTACCAAGCAGGGAGCGCACATTTCCACTGATAACTGCTGGAATGCAGATGTTTGAAACTGATCGTTTGCGTAGTGCGAACTGCCATTCAGCTCGATGTTTTCTGGGTAATGTTTTGAGATTTCCGTAAATTCTTCTCCATCTGTTACGAACCGATTTTCCAAAAGAAGGTGAAATCCAGTGGCCGGAAATTCGAAGTTGCTTCATGAAAACGGAAGAGTATTTCACAAAATTTAGGCTGACCATAATTGCATAACGTCTCTATGACAACGAAGGACATGTATCTCAGATAAAATCCGCTGAAGAGTGATTGTGTAGCTCCGAGTCAGACGATGTAACGGACCGCGCGACCAATTTCAAAGGCCCCACCTTTCCAAGCCCGAAATGTGTGAAACGTTTCTCAAGGATGTAGGATACGACTGAGTGGACACCAGCTACCAATGCACTACGGTTTTCACACACCACCCTTCCTTTATTGCCCTTCAGAATATGCCCACGATGAACTTTCGGAGATGCTCATTACAAGAATGCAAACTGATGAATAAATCTCGGACGTTTATAAAGCTGCTCAGACTAATTTAGATGGTGAATGTTTGGATTAGCCCATTTGTTTATTCACAGGCCCGAGGTACTGTTGATGATGCTGGTTGTGGGTTTCACTCCTTGGAAGATCGTTAATTCCCCACTGTTTGTATGCATTTTATTGCGATATAAATGTTTGTGCCTTGTGCCTGTGAAAAAACGAATGGGTTAATCCAAACATTCACCATCCAAATTGATGGAGTCATCCGCACAAGGTGATAACCGTCGACCGTGTAGCTCAAGGGTAATGGTTTGAAGTTCCAGCTCGAACAATCACGGCTCGCGTTCTAACATGGACAATCCAAGAACAATTCTTGGATTGAATTCTTCTTGTGAGTCTCACCAAAAATAGCCTAAAGAACGTCAGTATGAAATAACGTAGATTAGGCTTGTTGTCCACGAAAGCTACTGAGTAAAACAAACCTAAATTTTGAAAAAAACCATAGTCACCAAACCAGTGTCAGCGTGTATGTTTCCGCAACGAGCACACGTCAGAAATATCAGCGAAATTTATCGATCGACACAGAACCGATTTTTACACAGTCAGTTTTACACAGGAATTTAGTCTGTTTGTTATTCTTTTATTTTTGAGAATAAATGAAATGTTTGGAAAACTGCACATATATCTTATCCTCAATATTTCGGGAGAAAGTATCTTATGTATGAACATTGTGGAACTCAGACCTACCTTGTTTTTTTCAAAAACACTGTCTCACCACAAAACCTCGGTTCTGCGGTTAACGTGAGGAAACCACAATCTCCTTCCTTCCCGTCAAAAGCACGGGTTTTTATTAATCGAAATTTTCTTTGTTTGCTACTCTTGTATACCCGACAATCATCATTTCGCCTTATCCTGGGGAGGTCATCGTCAATTATCCGTCGCAGAACTGCAGACTATCCCAGCCCCTAAGATGTATTTCCTGTGTAGCTGCATCATTCAGCTTATATACGAACTCACTCGCGGTACACCTCCACCGAACTCGTGCAGGCTCTAACCCGCTGGTGCAGGATGTTATGAGTCCCTTACTAGTTCCTGATGTGTTGTGATCAACCTGGTTCTATATTTGACTTAGTTAAATAATTCACTTGCATCTGCATTCGGTTGAAACTAACCGGACAGTGGGTAATGAATTGTCTGGTGACTCTTCTTGGGGGCTGTTCGTTTTAGACCAACGGGTTCACTGGTTCGATAAAGAAACAAGTTTTTTCCTCCCCTCCCCCGTTGACCTAGTGATACTCAATGAGTTTTCCTGCTTCCCTACAGTGCGATATAGTGACTCGTCCCACCGCAAACGGTCATACACACAATTTGTCCGAGTGTGAAAAATTGTACAGACCTCTGCACAAATCATTCCAACTCAAACGAACAAATTAGTTTCATTCTACATCGCGGATCTGTTTCTGGCCAGCAAGAGGGAAAACAAAACATTTCCTGTTGGTACATAGTACTCATTTTGATTCAGTTGTTTACCGGGAAAAGGGTGGAAATACGAGAAAAGTAAATAAGAATCTTCTCGGAAGTAACTTCAATCATTTATGTAATCTTATCTTGTGTTTTGCTGATTAACCTGTAAACCTCCAAGTGTTTTTGTTGTTGTTAATGAGGGTGACAATAATTATGATCATGGTCATTTGTGAGCATCGTAAGTGCCTCATCTGGTTGGGAATCTCTTGTGGAGAAAGCCAGATTTACTTTGCATGGTGCTCAAGCGCTCTTTTATGTGGTTACGGTGACACACCACGGGGTTTTCACCGTCGTTTCTCCATCAGACTTGCGCACCGCATTTGATTCCACCTTTTCAATAGAAAGCTTTCTCAGTTGAATGTGGCAAATCAGACCGAGGTCAGTAACTTATGAAAACGGCATTCTGTAGGATTCATATCTGACGAATTCATTCAATTCTATCGTTTTCGCATAACCAAGTATTTGGTGAAAATGAAAACCGTATCCCGTTGACGTCGGACCTGATTTGATGGAGTACTGATAAATCACTTGTGTAATCTGTTTTCTAGGGTTTAAAATTGACCTAAGTCATCCTTTTTCACCTCTCTGACATTTTTACCAACAGCCATTGCTCAGGATCCTATGATGAACAAGCGTAAACAGTGCCTATCAATAGCTGAAAAGCACTTGGAATGATGTGAAATGTGGATCCGTGACGAAAATCTAGACTGCACCTGTATTTGTACGACCAAAAACATTTCCGAGATACATCAACTAATATTTCATCCCTTATTCAATCCGAGATACACCGATAATTGAGATGCAAATAAGCTTCGTTCATGGTTCGGTTCTAGTTTGTACAACTATAGAGTAGTTGATACGGCAGTAAATGGGACTATATTCATGCGGACTGGACGTGTTGAGAGTTTCACAATTCCGGTCGAAACACTGGAATAGATCTCTCTAGCGCTTGTGTTTTTGTTCGGGTCCAGGCATGAGAATGCATGGGGGTGAGGTGGGGAGGGCGATGGATATCGCGAATGTGTCGAGTTCAGTCTACCTCACGAATGCCAAATACCAGGTTGTGATCTTCGAATCCCTATTTCATCTGTGCCCCGGATAGAAGGACCACAGTGTCTGTGATCACGTGGTAAATAGAAACACGGTTGTATCGGTATATTCAGATCATGTTTGTCTCTCTCTCTCTCTCTCTCGTCAACCAGCAAGGATCGTTCATTCGTTAATATTACACCCGGTTCGAAGTAGTATGTGAGAACTGAAAACACGTTCTGCACCTACCGTTCCCGTAAAAATGCAATAAAAATCAATGAAGCATAATAATCACCTCACACACGCACACACAAAGCTGAGGCAGATGCAGTTTTTATGCTCAGTCGTGGTGGCACTCCGGTGAATCATGGCGAATTCTCCAGCCTCAATCGACTACCCATTCCGGCCGCAAGTGAAGAGGTTTGATTTGGATATGTCAAGCGTACAATATTCACCTCAGGAGATGTTCGTTCACATCAGTGATCCGGAAACGTGTCGGGGTCAGAGCGTGTGCCACACACTCTCGCATCCCATCCATCCCAATTTTTAAATATCTCAAGTGGTTATCTGATGAAACCCCAGTATGGCATACAGCGGAATAAAGTTTCATCATTGGGATGTTTTCTTACCCGGAACTTTGTATGACACCACTGCACTGCTTAAGCCATGAAATGATTCAGCCATGTAAATATCCCACGAGACAAGCGATGCGTGAGCTTGTAAGTAATTCTCATATTGCAATTCTATTTTTGAACTAGTGAACTAGTAGTGCAAAATCATACCATAATGACATAAAGTAAACTTAAATGAATCAGTCTGAATGACCTAGATGCATAAAGCGCTAGATTTACAGTTCGAACCCCTGTCAACTGGCACTAGAGGGGATTTTTCTTTGAGCCACTTGGTCCATGTCCCATCTTTCACTGGTGACGCTTACAGTCCGATGAGTTTGCATTACAAATGTCAATTCCCCAAATGTTGTGTATAATTTATTTAATACAGTTTCTACGCTTTTTTGATTCCTGTCCACTTCCACCTCAGGTGGCTCGTAAACGTCATGTGGGCAATAGCTCGGTCACATTCATTTTCCAGGAACCGGACGCCGCACCATTTGAACCGGACTCTATCGTGTCACGTTTTCAACAAGTGTTTATTGTGGTTCGTCTGGTTCAGTCGCATGAACAAACGCCATGTTACAGGTAAGTACACGCAGAATAAAACATCTACTTCCCCGGATTATCAATGCGGTAATGGAGTTTTGTATTCGTTCTGAGAGCTATAGACAACTTCTCGTAGACTTTGAATAAGCCGCAATCGGTGAAGCTGAATCCGTTGACCTCCACATGAACAAACCACATACTACTGTTGTCTCCTGTCGCTTGCTCATCCCTGTCCAATTGCGAGCGCATTCCCGATACAAAACCATAGCTATTCTGACTGCCCACGTTTCCTGTCTGGCTGTTGACCAGGTTAACGAGAGATGGAGGTGTGAGGGTGTCGGTGAGTAAGAATGAGGCTGAGATTACTTCATCAACAGGAC
>UZAN01045486.1:8852-32374 GCA_900618425.1 Echinostoma caproni
TCACCAATTTGGGGAACCTGAACGGCAAACCAATGAATGAGCGGAAATATATAACTTCATCCGATTATCTTTCATTTCAACGAAAATATGGAAAAAAAGCAGAACTCTTATCGCGACAAAAAGTTTACATCCCTATGGTTTACACACACACACACACACAACTGGATTTAAAAACAGGTGCGATAGAAATCCCGAGTTTGTGCTTCGGCAAGGTAACTGACAGTCGTGATGATCCAGCGGTTGACAGACTGGTGTAAGCAACGGTCACGTGACACCTTAGTGACGAGGCCATTCGCTCACGTCACTGTCAACTCAGTTTCAGTTTTTACAATCATTAACCATGCACTTTTGTGAGCCGGTTTTGGTTGCTGTCTTTTGGTGTCCCATTTGGGTAAAAGGGCAGAATGAAGATTGTCAATGACCTTGAAAGAACAAACACATCCAAGTAGGTCACTGCAAGGCACTTTCAACCCTGACGCGGTGGAAGAGGTTTAATGCTGACAAAGAAATCCAGAAGTGATGCGTTTCGTAAACAGCACACAAGATATATCGACAGTAGACTAAGTTCCGATCGCACACTGACACGGAAACAGTTAACAATCATTTATAGACAGATGCTAGAAAGTTAGAGCAGATTGCTACATATGGCCTCAAACTCCGTGAATAATGCATGGCAGATGAAAACGGTGCTTGGGTTATACGTTTCGGAGCGAAGGGTGCAACAAACACGTGAAACGTTCCCTTGGGGTTAACACAACAAAATGAAAACGGCGCATATCGGTAACAACTTTACAAACAAAAAGAACTATTGCGAACTGAAACTCGTGTAATGTGGATAACCGAATGGAATTTCGTCCGGTTTAGCGACGAAAATAAATTTAATTTGGATGGACTCGATGTGTGAAACTACTAGTGATATAATATGCGGAAAGGGCGGTACTTCAGGGAGTGGATTATTGAACAAAACTTCGTACCTTATCGAGTAGTGAGTGGCTCAATCGAACTGGCTATACTGCGTGGGGTGCACGAGTGTGATGCATCTAAAGGGGATTGATCAAACTCGTGCAACATGACTCTCATTTTGGAAAGACATTTTCGTTTCCAGTATCATACCTGTATGTCGATAGCTATGGGTGAGGAGCACTGACTCCAAACTTTATCTCTCACTGCACTGTTCTTAGTTCCCCGGATCAGCGTTTGAATTTGCGCCACTCCTTGAGTGTCGCGACAACATTTCTGACAAGCACCTAGCCGTAAGGGAGCGAACGAGCGAGGTGGAGGCCCATTTACTTGATACAATTACTCTTACACCATTTTTCAACCGAATAAAACGTAAATTCTAGTCGAACCCCAAACCTGGAGGCCCAGGAGACTAGACTTCTTCCGACCTCAACCCTTCGACCTTCCAGGCATGGTTAAATCTGCCGCTTGATTAAAGCCATCCTGTGTAGCTCGTTGGGTCAGAGAGGTGCACAAAACAATCACACCACGTCAAGGTGCAGTCTTGTTGCGGAACAATATCATATCACATTCCATGAATGAGGCTCAAAACACTAGGCGTTGGGTTGGGTTGGGTGTTGCACGAGTTTGATCAATTCCTGTATTCGTGCATGAAAGCGGTATACTATGACAGCGATCGCATCGAATAATCACCCTGAAGTCTTTTTCTAGCGTATATTAGAAAATCCTGATTATTATTTTTCGGTATCCAAACGGATGATCTGGCATGCATGCAGTACAGTACTATTCCTACCCCAAAGTTGTACCGCTGTAATGCTTGGCAACCGCGCCAGTAATATTTTATCGTGAGTACTTGTATCTCTTACTGGACCCTTTTGGTTCATGGTTTTTTTCTTTGCTTTGCCTTCTAGGTTCACCTTTAATCCCGACCCACGGATGGGACCTGTCAGCCAGTGTCTCCTCGCCATCCCATGTCCCGGTCGAATAGCCACCTTAACGTCGTTCCTCCGCCATCGTCCGTCACCCACAAAGCCTCGTATCGTCTCGAGCTCTGAGAGTACAAGCCGAGGGACATCCTGCTGCGCAGTTCTGTTCACTCCGCTGCGCTGCAAGAGCCCGGAGTATACCGCAATACACCACCACACCAGATTTCACACTGCAAGCATGAGTAATATTGCCCCGGACATGATTTGAGATCTCTTACAGAGTATTGAAGTGACTTCATGGGGGTGTTACACTGTTGTCGATATTTTTTGTTAAATTTGAGGACCATTTGGTGGAATTCCATATTTCGGCTTTTAATTGGTTTTCTGTCTAGATTCTCAAAAAATGGCGATGATCGTGCATGTGGGAGCGAAGATAGACCAAAAATCAAGCAGGAGGGGGTAAAATACTTTTGTCGCGAGGTTTACATGATCCACTTGGGAGTTGGGTGGATGTTCCAGTATCCTCGTTCGTCTGATAATACATGATGCGAAGTGAGTCATCATGATAGGCGAAAGCTGGATAACCGATCGAATTAGCCAAGTTAAATAGAACCAACGATTTATTGTCGAAGTGATAGAAATCACATGAGATATGAATCTACTCGGATGTTTGGAAGTGTGTGTGTGTGTGTGTAGACAATGGTGATGTGACGGCGCTCACAGCGTCCACACAGTTCAGCTTCTGTAGCGTTCGGCTTGGCTGGTAGTGTTCCACCGTGAAAAACGGTCGGTCTGGATTACTGGCCCTGGCACACACCAATGTGCGGTCTACGTGCACACTTTCACCAGTTCTGTAAGGCATAATGCACATGGGAACTTAAACCATGCTATAGGATTTATCCTCTTCAATCATTATGTATGGCCGATCTTTGCCACGTTCTATCTGTCTCTCACAAGAGGTAACTATATACTGAACAGAGCATAATCACCAACCACGCAACCCTTTTTACTTTAGCACCAAAAGCACCAATTCACACTGGAGACTACAGTTTACGCTTTAGCAATTGGACATAAAGTTCATTCGCACTAAGCTTATAAATTTTTCTCTAGATTTGTCCACATCAGATTTCGCTTCTCACTCACCAACCCCCCTATCATTAAATTATGTTTGTTGTTATTGCGCACTTGTTGTCGGTCGATGTTCTTTGTGAACAAAGAATCAATCCGATGGACGGTGAAGAAAATTTGAGAACAGGAATGGGAACAGAATTTCCGTGTGCAGGATCGGTACCGGAGAGCCGATACATAAATTTGAATGTACCAGAAGTATTCCGGAACGGGTAAGCAGAACGGACGAAACCGGTGTTTTCAACAGGTTGCACTGCACTGCGTACGATAAAGTGCTCAAACGACTAAAAGGAAAAATTGGTCCAGGAATGCAAAATCGGTGCTGAAGACACCCGGGAAAAGATAAACATCTACCGTATAATGGAGTCCGAATGCTGAGGACTCATCAATAAAGGCATACCGAAATGACTTAACACGAGACATTCGAAGGAGTCCCCACTAGGTTATGCATGGTATAGAACCGGGCGACAGCAAAGCTGTTTGCCATCATAGTTCGGTGGCGGTGCTCGAACCTTGGATCACAGGGTGAAAGCATGCCGGTGACAGCGACTAAGCCACTGCTCCACCACCACCTTATGGCTACGGAACGCAAATGTTTGGCTAGAACAGAAAATCCGGAAACTTTTGAATTCGGTATGATTTTGGGCGGCCTCACTGGTCTGAAATAGAGGGAAGTGCGAAATGTTTGGCTTACAATCGAAGTGACTGTCCCAGTGAGGGAAGTAGTCCCTATGTACCGGAGCTCAACGCACCGGATTTGAGCGGTAGCGGACGAATCACAATCCGGCGTTGTTTCCAGAAACGCTCTTACGAGCAGCAGGGTGACGGTAAGTGATTGATGCTGAGATATTAAAAAGCATCGATGTGTGAGAGAATCATGGAAAATCATGATTCATCCAACCCGTCAGATATACGATAGAATTTTTTTTTATTACTCACATTTGTGTGGTGAACAGCAGAAGGGACGAACCCTATAGTCACGAAGACCTGCTGCTTCGTTATGGAAACCGGTGACCTAAGTCCTGGGACTTGGAGTGGCGAACCATATATAAGGACCCGATAGGATAGGCGTGAACTATTGCATTAACTAAAGTGAAACGAAGAGGCCTGGGGGTGAAAACGTTCCGGTCTGAAGTGCCATTCAAAGGACACAATCAAAACCCGTAGTTGTACCGAGCCAAGCGGGAATTTTATGCTTTAAATAGAAAAACACAGAAAAGAGAGTCCAGATGTATCCCAGAGACAGTGTCTCAGGGAACAATTGTCACTGGGTGTATGGATAAATCCAGTTGTAGATCAAAGTATATTTTGTGTTATCGCATCAAATTTGGAATTTCCAAAGAGAGCGGGTGTGGTGAAGGCGATCAGTGAAATCACCTCTGGATTAGCCACGATGATGAGGAGAAAGGACCAGAAAGTATTTTGATCGATCGAACGACCGTCCGAGAAGGCCTTTCCCAAGTCAATAGCCAAGTGAACATCTTTTTATTTTCTTTTTTTCGCATTGCGCGTAATCCATTCCTTCACGGATCTGATTAGCTTCATGTCGTCCTTCAAATGTGACATATGGAGGAGGAACGATTCGGAGAGTAGGCGGATGCTTAAAATCTAAGTAACTTGTACAACAATAGAATTCCATCACAACATTCTTGTCGCAAGAAAAATCTAACTTTTCTGTATGTATCGGTTATTTGATAGGAGTAGCACCTGTGAATGAGTAAACTGTCGTATCCCTTCAGGGGCATCCTCCTCCTTTTTGGTCTCCATCATGAACTCAACTCACACTTGTGGCTCAATAAACTTGAGGCATGCATTAGCTGCCAAACCCCAGCAAACCGTTACACCGGTGGGTTGAACCAAGTTGAGGATAACCTTGGTCAAAAGGCCTTGACGATACGACGTACAGCATGCGAAGACAGCTACTCCTGAGTGGACAGACGAGATGTACTACCTGATCCAACGACTACGAAGGAAGCCTGTTCAACTGCCGAGGATAACTGAACCGCCGGGTTGCAGCTGTATGTACGGAGAAGGCGGACGGACTCCTATGGAGCCAAAGGCAGCCCTGAAAACACATACTGCTCCATTTCGGCTGTTCGCCGAGCTTGGAAATTTGTTTGCAAACGTTTCATCACCAGCCGAGGTGACATCTTCAGTGCTTCACAAACACTTGCGAGCCTTGCAGTCCGTACTTGGCTGTGCATGGGTTAGACATTTGCTCTTGAAACAGAACCCCGTGGGGCGCTGGGGTCGTCTCTCATAAAAAAATTCCACAAAACTCCATGATCAACATAGAGCCGGCGCGAGTCAACCGCGATAAAGTAAGCAAAATAAGAAATACACCTAGGTTGTCGATTTATGTCTACCGACATCCGCTCTGAATAGCTCTACATACTCCCCAAACATGGGTATCGGGAAGTAAAGAACCACAGCTTCCATAGGCAGCACAACAGTGCATATGTATTTGCACATATCACTGAGCTGAAAGTGTATCAAAACTGATCTGTAGGGCTTGGATTTATGATCAACATGTAGCAAATATTAAGGTAGCGTCAGCGGGATTGATAGCGTACATATTGGTGGCTGCCTGAAGGTTTATATCTGTCCCCGATCCGGGCCTCGTGCATCAAGTCACCTCGTTCAGCTTCGGATTAGACTCCGTATCAAGTAGACCTAGTTTTAGGCTCGACCCTAGTAGCCGTGCACGGGTGTTACATACTTACCTTACGGCGGCTGGGGCTCCTGGGAGAGAAAAAGTTCGCTTCATGGATATTAAGTGAATATCCATAAAGTGTCTTGAGAGTTAGGAACGGAAAACGTCCCCAGCGTCACCCGACTTTGGGTCGAGGTGGCACCTCTAGTCTTTGCACATTCAAGTACTAAATGCAAGGCAGCAGAAAGGTAGCGCATGGTTGCCGATGACCCTCTGGGGTGGCGGAGCTCATACACCATTGACAGTTTCTAGGTGAACAGGGTCCATGTATCTCTGATAAGTACGGAGTCATTGCTTTGACCGTTGAATCGTGAAGGCGACTTCGTCCACCCAACACGTACGTTTGACACCTACTCGCCGGGAATAGACCTCCCGGGTACCCTCAACCTGGTTCGGCCCGCCTTTCGAGCGGTTTACCGGGGTGTGGCCGCTGTTGCATCCAAACGACTTCTTGGAGCCACAGTTGAGACCTGAGCACCTGGTGGAGACCAAAGAACAGAGGATGCCCCAAAGGGGCCGACAGCCTTCCGGGTCAGAGGTGCTACTCCTACCGGGTACTCCATACACCCCACATGCATGGGTGTTCCCCTGCTTTAGGCTCTAAACGACACAACAGTGAGCACTAGATGCTGCCAGTGAATACACGACCGATGTAAACGTGGTGACATGTGAACCACCGGGTAACTAACTCATCTTATTAGTTGTCATTATTCATGCATAAAATTTTGCATTTCTACAGTCCGTGTGCGTGTGTGTGTGAATCGGTTATCTTCAGTTTTCAAGATCGTAACTCAGACACAATCTGTCCATTCGAGTGACGAAGGGAGAAAGAGATCGGATTGTACCCTATTATCGCTCCTAACATTCATAAATGACCTACCGAAGGCTTTGGGGCCAAAATCATTACTGTTTGCAGAGGAGGCCAAAATTTGGCACACAGCGACGCAATCAGCTGACTCGCCGGCACTCTAGGAAACGCTGAAAGCAGCTCATCTCTGGTCTCTTTTGAACGATATTGAATTCAGTGGGCCAAAGTGTACGGTTCTATCTGTATGACACAAGGGGCGATTTTCGCATTTCCTCAAAAATGAACAACTGCCACAGGCCTCAAGTGAGAAGGACAGGGGCATCATCATTCAAGAAAACTTAAGCTGCTCATTCAACTGCGCCAGGGTGTCCAACGGAGCAGTAAAGCTGTTGAACTATCTCCGTGTGACATTTTGGAACCGTGATGATTGCCTCGAATTCGGACATCACCAGCAGATCGATATTTTCCCGAGTGAAGGATCACTTACTCCCTCACTTACTACTCACTACTGAACACGGATTAGGTATATACTGCTTACACTCACTTCTAGGCAATAAGCAACAGACACACAAGACTCATCAATAAAGTTGCTTTTGTGCTCTTTGAAATTGTTTCTCATAAATTATTTATGAAACGTCAACAAAGGAAACTACATCTTTTATCCGATGCGCGACTGAGTGAATAAATGATTCATTCATTTTTGCCGTGCCGCGCTGAATTTCCTGTCGCACTTCCGAAATCAGATGGTAGAGGGAATCGACAAAAATGATTTTAATTGACGTGGAAAAAACAGCACATAATAGGATTCATCATTTTATGCTATCCCGGTGTGGATCATTCATTACTGCTAGACGCCGATCAGGCCACTGACTGGAACCATGCTGAAAACCGTCGGTAGAATTGAAGAGCTGCTGCAATCGGCTCGTTTGCCGGCTTGCAGTTTTTAACTGTTCGAGCCTGAATAGCCTCAGTTACTGTCACTGTTATGTACAAAACCTCAATTTTCCCAGTTTCGCACTCTAAGAACACCAACCAACTTAGTTGATAGGTGGGTTCCCGGTTGACAGCTTCAATGTCACAACCAGTGCATCTTATTCGGGGGCATTAATTAGTCAGTTGGACACTACAAGTGGGGTGACCGGGATCTGATTACTGGATAGTACGGTCTCATGACCACAAGATTCACTCTGTCTACAGATCATCCGACAGGAGGCCACAGCCTGTGCAGAAACGTTGGACTACTGAGAATGCAAGCCTCCCAAGAACTAGTTTGCAAACATATCCGTGTATACACCAAGTCATGAAGGCCATTTACTCGAATGAATAGTAGGCGGAACCTCAAAGTACGAACCGCATTTCAAGGACTTACGACCAAACCGATTGGACGGTGGGGTGAGTGGGAGCGTTGGCAGTGAGGTGCGGTTCGCACATACACCGTTCGGTTGTTTTGTTTGGCAGGTTTTGGCTAGTCGCAGGATCTGTTTGTGAACTCCTGGAAAATGATTTGACTTGGCTCGAGAAGCAGTTCACACACACACACACACACACAAACACACACACACGCTGCTAGCCCATTCGAGCACGCTGGTGAGAGGTAAATGTATTTGAATCGAATAGCGAAGTGCATGAGAGTATACACTGGGGTGACCTAAACAATACAGTAAGTCATGTGATTCGCCTGGCTCCGATTGGTAAACAAAGACCAGAATAGCAACAAATTCTGTGCCGGTGGTGAAAAACCGCGAAAAATCAATGCAAATTATCAAGGAAAGAAGAAGTAGATTCGCGGCTATTCTTGAAGAACGTTAACATGGTTTTGGCAAGCTCAATTACGCAGCTGATAATAAAAACTTGCCAAAGAAATCAATAGCATATTTATTACATAGTTCTTATTTTTTACCCTCCAATATTAATGATTAAATGGGCACCAAATATTGCCACATGAATGAACATGGGGAAATAATTTATTCCGTTGTTAAAGCAGCTTCCTCTAGACCAAGCCAAGTTAGTTGCACTGTCATACCTCTTTTTCTCTGTATAACTTAGACAATACAATGCACTGATATGCACAAAGACAATGAGCTCAATAACCGTCCGGTTTCGTTTTAACACAATAGTTCAGAGGTGTATTGATTTTTATACAGGGTAATCTGAGATCAATTATTATGACTGTCTGGATGAAACTACGAAGCAAAATGCCTTATATGGATGGTTTGTGTAGGGGGGGGGAGGAGGGAGGGAGGGAGCATTTTGAAATCCCGTCAGACATAGTGCACCAGATTGCATGTTGACCCCTGAGTTACCAGCACCATATTTCATCATCTTTAAGCATGTTTGCGTACGCGTGCAGACAGACTTATCAGAAGGTTGACAAAGAAACATAAAACGAATTCCGGTTAGCGAATTTTTCCCGGATAATGGGAACAATCAAAAATCATTATTGGGCCAACTTTATACAAACTGAAAACACTTTTACAACAACAACAACTGGTTGCCAGGATTGTCAAAAACAAAACTTGTCGAATGTCACTGGACCAAAAATTTTGCGGTTAGTGAAAGTCAAATAAGATTTATTTTCCAGCCCGTTTGATCATTATTTGGATCACTTTCCCACGAATTGAANGTGCGAGATTTCATTACGTTCCGATCACGACCACGACTGGGTGCGGTTAGGGTTCATAACTAACTCAGTTTGTCAGTGATCCTGGTCAGCTTCGAGCTGACTGCTGCTTTAACAAGGGGCCTCTGTGTCCCTGCATGACTTAGTTTCATCATACTTGATCAAAGCGCAAATAACTGAATTGTGTATAAATGAGGACGGTGCNTGCCTGGTCCCGGTGGAAATAGAAAAAACTTATATTGACACGTGCTCAAGCTGTTGTTCGTCTACCGCGTGCCTCTGGATTGAAGGTTTCAACTCCCAATCCGAAGGTTCGAGTTCCGACTGAGAGAGAGAGAACGAAAGAGAAACATAACGCACTGCTGATGGGGCCTTACAAGGCAGGATCCGGCCACGCGATGCTGTCTGCCGTTCTCCTGACAATAACAATTCCAACGTACTTTAAAACCAAAGTGTCTGAAAAGACTTTTCCAAAGGAGCGTACCTTTCAGTGGGTCTTATTGCTGCTGGAAGATTAATGCACGACAGCGTATTTATCTTTGGGCTTGACCTGGTTATGTACTCCAAGTTTACGGGCTACAGTGACCGAGACCCACCAATGAAGACGGTTCTATCCAGGCAAATCCCTCACTCTACCTCGCTTTAATTTGGAAACCGATTCGGTCCACTCGATGAGCAAAAGTCAAACGGAATGGATTGCTCCATTCACGCGAGCCAGTGACCTGAGTAGATGAGGATGCGAATTGTTTCAGTCCCAGGCATTCCATTTTCCCATTTTCAGTGGGAAACGATGGATTGCTATACAAATCGATATACGAAAAATGTCCACTGTAAGGTGGGCCCGGATGAATATTGATGCCTGAAAGAGATCTAACACAGAACTGTCCCTGCAAAACCGTATCGGTCGGTCAAGAAAAAATTTAGCAAGTGATGAAATTCTTCAACTGTCTCTCTCTCTCTCTCTGTTTATTCGTTACGGTTTATCCGAACAGCTTTGATTTAAAAGAACCCGAGTGTATTTCACAGCTTCTAATAAGCAACGGTTTGAGTTCTCAGTCAAGGCTTGTTCACACCTAGACTGTCCTCATTGTTTGGCGAATGGCAGCCTTTTGATTGGCCGCTTCCCCCTTCCTGGAAATTGTATCTTTGTATATTCGATAAAAGCAAGTAAAAATGAAAAAAAAGAATAACTGCTGAGGTTCGCCCCTCCCCCCTCCCTTCCTCCGTACCCCGGAGACACACACAGAGACACGTCTGGTGTACTTATGACAGACAGATCCACATCCTTAAATGCTTTTTGCTATTTTAAAGACCCCGTGACAATCATCACTCAAACTTCTATTGAGCTTAGTGATAAATCTGTTTCATGGGAGTAATGGAGGATTTGATGGAAATTTCAAAGGGAAACTTCGTCGTATAAACGTAGCAAATGAAGCGTGAACTGAGAAGCTAGGAAGCACTCTAGACAGCTGTTTCGACCTGGTTGGGTCTCATCAGAAGTGAGCGAATCCATAGACTCAACTAGGGATCGAACCCGGGACCCCACAGGCAAAACTAAACCTGTTTATGCATATCTGCAATAGGCCAGACTATCAGGGGACATGAAAGGAGCCACGCCACTGATCCGACTTGCAACCATCACAGTTTTACCTTCCTCATTGTGNGTGAGGCAGAAAATAGACAGATGGACAGACAGACAGATAGACGGGTGGATGAATGAACGGACGCAGATGGTTTTGAGATAAAAAGGAAACGAGAGGCCCAGCCGTGCTAGCAGCCGGATTCAACTTACCCGATCGACAACGCCGGACAGTTCTGCTCAGCTTCCTTGGTCCACTTCCGTGCGAACTCCGTGGATGAAGTAATTTCGTTTTCCCGATCAATTGCACAAGATGATGGTGTGGAACCTGGCAATGTGAAAAAATGAACGAAACAGTGAAGAGTTAGAAAAAAGATTGGGGAGTGGAAGATGAATTGAAATTTACCTAAAAAATATGCATACTTATTGGGGTGTCGAAGAAAAGCCAAAACAAAAGTGATCACTGAACAGTCACGAAAGCGTTATCTCTGTCAATCAGTAAGAAGGTGAAGAATAAATTGTGCTGGTCACCTGGATATTGTTGTTCCTCTAAAGGATCCATTGGTTACCCACCACCAACGACGCAACACTTCAACGCACTAGTTTGGCTGGATGCACATAGATTTCACTCTCGGGGGTTCTTCCTCTAGTAACCCCGAATGACCTGCTTTCAAAACCCTTGTTAACAAAATCCTCCCATCAGAACGTAAGTGATCATATGGCAGGAGTGCTTTCACTCAGACGAAGGGTGAGAGCTCGATTTTCGGGTCTATAGCTAGGATTTGAGAGAGTGAAGAACCTTGATTTTGAATCGCATATGATGAATTATGTGAACTACCTCCAGAACTCCTGGACACATGTCCAACAGCTCTGTTGAGCAACAGAGTATATTCAGCACTCAGACAGTTGGGGTACATAATCCGACGTACAAGTAAGTTATCGATCCGCATACAGATCGCGGATTCGAGGTATCGTCTCATCGCCTTTTGATTGTTGGTTGGACTATTCAGCAGAAGGTTGATCCCCCCGACTCTGGCTTGGGTGACCGAGTCGTGGCATAACAATCGCTCACTGCGATGACAAAGTGAAACCGATGAGTCCCCCTTAACATGCTCGTAACTATTTAACCATCCTTTGAATAGCTCAGATAGACAAACACGAATACCATCACATTTTCCTGATCCATGTTGCCTTCCAGCCGGTATCCGATGAATAATCAAACAGTACACTCATCCTCTTTGATATCATTTTTATGCCGCCACCAATTGGAACAGTTGACGATACCGAATCACACAGTCCCGTGGACGTGTCAGTTCTTTTATTTGGTTTGATTAAGGTACATCAGGTACACCATCAGCCAATCAATTAATCAGTCACGGACTGTGAAAGCACACACATCCGTTGGCTTTGTGAGAGACAGATAAATCGAAACAAAGGTATGGCTGTTTTATGAGAACACTGTCTTTTTTGCTTAACGTTATCTAAGATAGAATTGAGAATATGGTATGTCAGAGCATAGGCGCGCGCGCGGGAACACAATATCCAGTGTGTTTGGCGATGTGCCCCCTGTTCTGTCCGGCGGAAAATCCAATGTGGTGCGCACTGCACAACAGTGAACGATTGGGACAAGAGGCACTCATAGATAAATAGATCGACGTCCACCCACATAAAAGTCCACAAAAACAAACGTGCATAATCTTGACTGGTTGGGATCTCGATCAGTTGTTTATCAGAACAAGTCTGTAATTCGGCACAATATGAAGAAGTAGGACGCGTTGGTTGTGGAATATACGCTACTTGATGAAACATCAATAATAAGCTTAATCGGTGAGTGATGGTCCCATCTACAAAATATTCATTTGTCGTGAAGGTAGGATGAGAAAAATACAACGAACAATTGTTCTCAAACGGGTAAAATCAATCGGAATATATCGATACAGTTCGCTTGACTACTATTTCGAATTTGTGACACAACAATCTGTACACATTAGGGCGTGAAAAGCTCCACTGATCATTATCCTAGGATTTATACTAGGCCTTCTAAAATTTGGGGTGATAGTGGCGGTGGTGATGATTCGCCTTTCTCAATTGCCTTTCATAAACTATAATTATGAAATTGTCGTTTGGCAGATTTGAAATTTTTATGTCGACATTGTGAAAAGTTCAGCACCTTCGGTGGGATTCGAACCCACGCATGGAAGCCGCCCATGCCTTTCTGCAGCGCACACTTTACCAGCTGAACTACGAGGCCACACCGACCAAGCATTGATCTTTTCACATTCGAATTACTCATTCCACTTACACAGACATGGCATCCACCAGTTAGTATGCAAGCTGACTACCCCAATAGGTTTCTCAGAATTCACTGGAGTCCACCGAATGAACATCTAAGGCAAAGTTAATTGTGCAGGTGATTGTTTAACAGATTGATGTTTTTATTTCGAGATTGTGAAAAATTCATGCGTGAGTTCGAATCCCACCGAGGGTACTGAACTTTTCAATCTGGCTATAATTATCAGTGGTTCGGTGCCTGGGAGCTGAGCCTATCGACAGGTATTTGCATTGCAGTGGCACGAGATGGCCACTGTCACGAAAGAACGAAGGGCAGTTGCTGGCATTCAGACAGTTACGCATTCGGACACAGCATACCGATATGCTCCCGGAAATACGGGAAACGAAACTTCAGCGTTGGCTAATGACCACCAGTCCTCGCACGACTGTTGAAAAACTCGGAGCATTTCGGACCGAAAGAATAACACATCAGGTGATGCGCTCGTTTCCCGGAAGAGCAACAATCAGTGACAGAGCAGTTAAAATAAAGCTTGGGTTATTGATTTTAATGTGAACTAAGCAGTGGGCGATTTGGCAACCCCCTTGGCTGAAGGTCAAAGTAAAGATACAGTTCATGGTTTGTCCGAATCTTTATCGAGTACGGTGAAGGATACACAGGAGGTCGAAAGCCACGTACGCTGTGGGTGTAAGTGACGATACATTTTTGAACTGGACGAACCGGATAGGTCACATTACTACTCGCACGATATCAAGCAGTCGTATTTTAACCGGCAACATACAGGAAAAGTACAAATTATGGGCTGAAGTGCATTTTTTGCTGCTGGTTTCAGTCAGATGATAACCCTGGACGATCATTAAAATGAAACCATTTAAATGAAACAACTGAACAGTTTCTCACAATGCCTATCACAAAAAGAAAGGGGCGGGATTATAACCGTTCAACGCCACAATACACATTGTACATTACGGAGTTGTCAGGGCCCTTTTTGCGGAATCCATATTTCGAAGCTGCCCGTTAGTGGTCATTTTCTCGGCCTTACCGTGAGTGTTCATCAAGACAGTATATTGAAACGCCGAAACCTTTAGTTCCCTAGTTGTACCTCAAACGGCTATGAACACAAAAGAGGAAACTATCACCTGCATCGATTTTGTCAACAGCATACAGAGTGAGTGGATGTATTGACTTATTGGGGCCAAAGGGTCAAGCCCAACTCGACTGAGATGAGATCAATTCGTTGAATGCATAACAAAGAGAATCGGTAAAAGTTTCTTTTCTCAAAATGACCAGACTTGCATGACTTTTGCAGTAAAACTTTTATTCTCAGACTTCGCAATTATTTTGAACCGGGTCAGTCCGAAAAGGGTGAAAATAGTTGATACACTTTTCTCGGGAATGCGGAATTTTACTTGACCTTAAGTGCACTTTTTTGGTTGAACAAACGTCAAATGCAACCAAAGTGGGGAAAAAGGAGCCACATACGTGTCTCACGCCCAGGCAAGATTACTAACGCATCATTGTGCGCTATCCCGTGAACTCGCTGGCGACCTTGAGTGAATGGAATAAGGAAAACGAACTGATCACGACCGAATTCTGTGTGAATAGCCAATCACGGGGCGACAGAATTCAGGCCGTCCCGCGCGCTTACCCCACAAAACGGTCTGTTATGAACACGTGCAGTACAAACCAGTACACACACAAACCATACACGTGCGCGCCACGTTTGGCCTTGACTAGGCGCGTTCAAGGCCAATCGGTCGAAACACGCGGTACCCAATAGCGCATGAAATTTAGCCTGAGCTATCGTTCGTATTCTGCCACTGACGCTGTTCCTATGACGAACCACACCGCTTTGAGTTTGCCGTTTTTACTCTTACAGCGCTAATTGTTTTCTTTTTTAATTAAATCATCAGAATATGAATGAGCACGTCTATACCCCGGGGTAGAGGTGGTGGGCGGGAAAGGCGAGATACTATTTACTAAGAAAAAGGATACAGAAAACCGATGAGCTTAGAAAGCCAGACGATTAGTCACTCCAATGGGTTTTAACCAATAAAGAGTGTTGGCCAAACCGATATGTCTAAGCGAGCAAAGTGCACAAAACGATGGATTCAACATTCACGTAGGTGAACTGGATATGGTATTATAAATCCAGAATGTGGGGCTCAATCGAGGGAAATAATTTCTTACGATTAACGATCAGGATATCTGGAAGTTGTCATTCATACAGCAAAATATCTCATTTGGAACGAGTTGGCAGAATGCCCACACATACACACACGCACACAGAGACAGTTGATGGAACGATCCACTATTAGATACGCATTCTTGCATTCACCATGCAGAGCAGCAGCGATTCACTTCAACAGGTTCATTTTTGGCCATTGAAAGAAACCGTCGATCGAATCATTTTTGCAAACTACTCACAAGTGAATAGTATCTCACAACAATGGTAATGTGCACAGCCAGTAGACCAGGTCGAAAATAAGCATAATCTGAGGAAGTTTTAAAATATTCATTTGTGAGGGAAACAAAAACTATTTGAAATAGGGTATTGACCGTGCACAGCTGGGCAGTGATAATACTTTCGGATCCCAACCCGAGTTTTTTCCAGTTCCAGGAACTCGGTCAGGGACTTCCAATAATGACCCAAATGTAGTAGGTGAACATATTTTTCAGTAACTTCATTCTGAAGCCATTATAATCATCTTTATTTGAAAACTAGAATGATCAGTAGTCTGTCCTTACCCTGGTGACATGGTCGTTTTACGTTTCGTCTGTTCTAATGTATTTTGCTTTACTTTGTTGCCATACAAAAGCCCTATATAGTAAATATTGTATTTTCGGCAGTATAAACCATGTTGAGACGCAGCGAGATCGTCCTAGACAAATTGTGCATTGCATTGCAAGATGGTCTGCTCTTCTGAGATAAGTAAAAGAGTTGAAGAAAGTTTCATGCTGTACAGATTTGAAGTGCGAGGAAGGAGGGAATCCATGTGAGTGAGCTTTACTGGAAAACGATCGAGTGCATGACTGAACTATATATACAGTGATGATAATCACACAGTTGCTAACAAAGAGTATCACATTTGAAAAGAACTCAGAACTAGGCTCATCAACTATAGATGGAATCGTGGAACCTGGTTTTCGTGAACGGTACACCGCTAATCCTCATTCACATTCGTGAACTGTGGTTTCATAAATCACTTGGACTCCACTCTCTTTTCCGATTGCCTCTAACTTCTTCATACTGGTCCCCTTTCGTAGCATGGATTGCTTCTCATGCCGAGCGCAAGTTTATTTTTGCGTCAGACGTTTTTCACCCCTGTTCATCTTCTTCCACCGTGCATAGCTCAAATCCACCCTGCTCTTGAATACTGTAGTCACGTGAAGTGTGTGGGCTTCGTCTTCTTCTCTTTCCCTTCTTGATCGTGGTCAACGAAAGGCCAATCGGCTAATCGATGATCCTTCTCTAACATCCAGTCTGCAGTTACTAGCCCACCGTCGAATACTAGTTTCATTGTCCCTGTTTTATCATTACTACCTCGGTTTTTGTTCTTCGGAACTTACCTCGACAGTTCCTATTGCTGCAAATTTTACTTCTTAAATACTTCTTCCTCAAATAGGCATCTAATCATCTTTATCAGATTTCAGTTTCCAGATGTCTCTGCTCCAATTGTTTTACCCCCGAACTGCCGCCACATTGTGGAACACCCTCCCACTTGCTGTTCTTGCCCCAACTTACAACCTTACACATTTTAAGCGAAGAATCAATAAACAGGATCCTACGCGGATGTTCCCCTACTCTCCCTTTTACAGTATGCCATTTGCCGATGGCGATTTTCAATTTTACTGTAACTCACATTGTGTGCAACAAAACACAAAGATTAAACTCTATTATGCCAAGAAGCAATCAGTTAATATCCGCATCACTTCCGCTCAGAATGAAAGCGAAGGAGCAGCAAGTTATTCGTCACGTTATCGGCACGCGGAATCACGGGAAGTCTGACATTCGGATACCGAGAGCACTTGCAAAATCAAGCGGATAAAATTATAGTGGTCGTTTGTGACAAGCGGAAGTTGGCAACTTGGGATACCTTGATTTGGGCGGAGAAGTTTATGTCAACTCATGTTTTCCGAATAGAAACCTGCGCTTCTCGGATTAGAACGTACACAAGGACCAGTCTCCTACAAGTGTGGTTAGAATGCGTGAAAATGATCGCCAATGAAAGACGCTCCTTGGTGGCCGATGTATCGATGTCACTAAAGTAGAGCAAACCGGATGTGACGCGATGAAACAGTTTCAGGTACAAATGATGAGAGTTCAAAGGATAAGAGTCTGTTACTGGAAGGAGATTAGGTAAACAAACAGACGTTGGTGAGAATTCTATTGTGTTGTGAGGATCTTGGTTTACATCGACGGAACCACAAGATGGTTGTAAAAGCCGAAAATACAGGATGAGCTAATGAATCCGCTTCTATGGAACGGAAATCGGCTTTCCTTTTCCCGAATGATTGCGCCACAACCTTGTTTTACCGGTCCACGCGATAGTTCCATGTGCTTTGCACCTTCAAAGTGACGTTGCAGGACTGGGTTTCGTCTACTCCCGCTCTGAAACTAAATGGTCAGGAATTAATTACAGTGGATTGCTTTTCCTACTTGAGTACTTGCGTGACCAATGACGGTAGCGCAGCAAAGGAGATAACCGCCCGCATTTCCAAAGCTCGAGCAGCATATGCTGAAACATCCCTGGCTCAGACGCGACGTTTCACTAAAGCTGAGAGGTCGTGTATACTGAGCTAGAGTTCTGTCCGCTCTGTTGTATGGCTGTGTGACCTTGAATTTGCGAGTAGAAGATATCCGTCGACTAGACGTTTTCGATTATCGGTGTTTACGCAGTTAAGCCCATGTTGGATGGAGCGAACGGGTTAGTAACGTGGAGGCAAGCCGCCGTGTGTTTTGGGGTCTATCACGGATAAGCCTGCTAGCACACCGAATTCAGATTACTAGGCTTCGCTGGCTGGGTCACGTATTGCATATGCCCAGCCATCATCTACCGCACCGCGCTTAATTCACTGTAGTTAATCCGGGCTGGAGGAAACCACGTGGAGGTCAACAGATGACGTGGAGACGAGGCATGAAAAATTACACAGCCATTAGGTAGCGTAGGTGTCTCTCGCCTTCCCGGTTGGGGTCCGAAAGACTCTACAACCGGTTGGTTGGAGACATTGAAGGATATGGCAGTGAACTGAAAGCATTGGCCTGCTTGCTATCGTTTCTTATCAGGCCAGAATGCTTGAAACGGTATGTATGCAGAGTTCGATTGTGCACTCTGTGTGTTGACAATAGTGGTTCACCTTCTTCGCCTTCCCTCAGATTAGGTCCAATCCCTGTCCACCTTAAACTCGACCACTAACCTTGTATGCATTGCGAGTTTGGCAGCGATCAGTGAAGTTCGCCTGACTGTATTTTGCCGTACGGTGATGATGATGATATATGGTGTAGTGACATGGATGCATTTATTGCTCGCTTCCGGTGTGTGCGTGATCTGTTCTGATGGATCGGGGCCCTCGATATTTACCAGCAATAAAGCCAAAGTGATCATTATTAATCACGCAAATTTGAGAAATGTTTATTCCAATTTTCTCTGTGCACAAACAGCGGATTTTTGAGAGACGACAGTGTTGACATTGTCCGAAGATTTATTTCTCTTAACTCCTGTGGCAACTACAAACAGTGTCTAACCTAGTTCCGAAATAGAGTGTGTCAACGCACGCAATCTAATCCTGAAGAGCGCATTTTATTCATACAAGCTATTCTATCCCATGTATTGGGTATAATTGTCCAATAGGTGATCGATCGATTTTTCAGTGTGACTGTGTTTAACAAGTGCAGTTTGTTGGGGAAAATTAGTAAAGTGAAAATATCACCCTGAGTGGGGAATAATAAAGTAGTTCGAACACTCGTGCAACTTAGTCAATCCCGCCCAAACGTCTACACAGTCTACCCGAGAGATTTATCTGAAAAGTGATCAGGTTTTTTATCATGCAGTTTTGAAAAATAAAAAATAAAATTGAATCTGTTTTTAACGAATGACCCTGTGATTTAGTCGATGAGTTTAAATAACTGATCCGTTATCCATTGAAAAATCGGATATATTGATGACTGAACTGCGTAATGATGAGAAAGAAAACGAGTCGATGAAATCCTGACGAAAGATTTTGCACGGAAAACAACCACTACCGGTTGCATCTTCGTCATCACGAACTGGATGGATTTGAGAGAGAAACAATTACCCATAATTGGGAATGCACAGGGTGTAACGATGGTTCGAATGAAATTTTCCTTTTTTCAGATCCTCATAATATTCGTAAAGTCCATCTGCCACTTTGTTAGCGTATTTTATGAATGTGCACAGAATCTACCAAGTGGTTAATTTCTGTAACACCTTCTATAGTGAATTTGGTTCTGTGAAGAGC
The DNA here is from genome assembly GCA_900618425.1 of Echinostoma caproni. Taxonomy (NCBI): domain Eukaryota; kingdom Metazoa; phylum Platyhelminthes; class Trematoda; order Plagiorchiida; family Echinostomatidae; genus Echinostoma; species Echinostoma caproni. Next base: position 28,357 of record UZAN01045486.1, read on the forward strand.
AAATGAAGTGGGAACTGAAAAGCTAAGAAGCCCTGGTCAGACCTAGTTGGGTCTCGTCAGCAGTGCGATTGGGGATCGAACCCGGGACCTCACGAGCAGAATGCAAGTATGCTACCCACTCGGACACCGGTGGGAAGCTGATCGGATCGTTTTTTTTTACCTTTCGAGCTCCGTGAAAATATCACACCTTGCGCATCTCAGCACAAGCGCACGATGAAGTGCACCATATAAACATATCAAATCCTCCATTTCTCTTATGTGAAACTTTCATTCAGACAAATTTCGGCATCTAATCCCATTCAGACATTTCCACCGGCGAGTGTGTGAGGGGTAGGGGGGGGTGTAGGCGTGGGATGGATATAAAAAGCCGCTCGAATGAGCCAATCCTGTATGGCTTATTGCTCAGTAGTGACTGACCAAAGACGAGTGCCTTTAGCGCTTGTTTCCGGAGACTCCCTCTGTCTTGTGCGGCTAATTGAATAATAAAAATTCCACAGATGAACAATGCACGAAAGCCACTTTGTTCCCTCGAGTAGTGATTATGGATAGTGAACCATCGTCGATAAAGCAAAAAAGTAAGTGAATGATCAAAGTTAGGGGTAGGTGACCATCAGTAAATCCCTCATTTCCAGAAACTGTTATCATTGTCCAAGTACCAGGACTAAGGCTGACGTTCGTCCGTAGCACATGTTCTCCACTAAATAATGACTAGTCATTACCCCTAATCGGTGTTCATAATCTTTTCCTGATTTCGCTCATCAATCGCATCAAATTAAGAATTGCACGTTGGAAACAGCCGGAAACTCCGATTATGTTAGAATTTAGGATATGGACAATTTATGGGTAAGATGTTAAAAGGTTTTGCACCGGAAATACCTTAAATGTGGAGAGTACAATAAATGTCAGTTGGCTTGGCATAGCCGTCAAACCCCTTTGTTCGAGGAAACGTGAACTGTCCCGACAAGGTTGATCAGAACACACACACACACACAAAAGAATGAAACCGGCAACAAAAGTAAGGCCTAGTCATACGAAAAAGACCTGCCCGAGGCGGGCCTGAAATTCAGGCGATTTGTGTGTGAGAGAGAGACAATTCTGGGGAGGTGAGCGTTGAAACAGAAAAGATTACATCAAACACACTCGCCTTGATTCTCGTTTGCTAATCATTTTATTTCCATGAACTAGTTTTGTCTGCCAGATAATGGAATATTCGGGATTTGGAAAGATAAGTAGCCTCGGCGGGATTCGAACCCAAGTATTCCAGTGAATTTAGGGGGAAAACTGCCAGGGCAGCAGCATACTTGCTACTTAGTGGATTCTATCTAACTGTTTAAATCGGACGGGGGAGGAGTGATCCGTGTGGGGGGAAAATCAGTGCTACCTGTGCGACGCCATAGCTCAGCTGGCATAGTGTGCTGTGAGACCTGGCTACGAGAACTAGCCTCTCCGAGCAGATCACGTCCAGCTGCTATCAGTCTTCGACAACCGTTGTCTGCGCAACATCGCCCGCGTATGGTAGGAGCATCGCGTGAATAACGATGAGGTCAGACGACAGGTGCTAGGACCAGACAGTCTTCCTTTGGGCAAAATAATTTCACATCATCGTCTTAGGTGGCTAGGGCACGTCCTACGAATGCCTGAGCACCGTCTGCCACATCGTGGACTACTCGCAGACATCGGTTCAGGCTGAAAGAAACAGCGAGGTGGGTAGGCTATGACGTGGCGCACAGGGTTAAAGAGATTGTGCTCGGATCTGGCTTCCATTGGGGTTTCTCGGCTCCCTAGCTGGGGCCCCAAAGATTCAGATCGTCTTTGGTTGGAGACACTGCGGGATATGGCATCGAACCGAAGTCAGTGGCGCGAATGCATCACCTCGTGTCTAAAATACCAAAAAATAAACAAAAACGAAAAAAACTCAAAATGGCGAGCAGTGAACAAACAAAAAAATATTGTTACTCCTCGAAGTTGACTGTTTTATTTTCCTCTTTTTTGTACCTATATTTTTTCGTTCACCCATGGTTATTTTTGGTGCCGTAAAGATTGGTGTTTATATATATAGTGCGCTGTCCAAGGGAATATTTGTATCGGGAAACCAGCCGATGAAATTTCACCGATCAAAAACCCATGAGTTAGTTAGTTTCCATCCTACTACTATCACGGTCGCTGAAAACCCACCGCTCACGTTTTCCACGCAGTTCGTCATCTTTTCCTGGGAATCCAGTTTAACTTTCGCGTTTTAAATGAAACAAAGAATTAAGGTATTATCCTCAGTTATTCACAAGTTATTTTTACACGTTAACCTCGATCCGTTCGATAAAACCATGAATATGAATCGCTTTTTATCAACTGAACAGTTGTGACCGCTAATGTCGACTGGTTCCACTAAACTGATCACTCAAAACACAATTCTAATAGATTTCAGAATATGGATCATTAACATTTTTCTGGGTTGCGTTGCGAGGATAAAGTGCATAAAAGAGACAGTGCAGTGCAGTCAATTATAATCACTGTATCCATGCGTCTATTTACTCGCGCCTACCTGCCCGTCTGTGTATCTGCCTTACGTTTATGTCCGTAAAAATCGATCTGAAAGAACAAAACAACGCGGTACGGATGAGCTCGGTATGTATGACTGATCGACTAAAGGACGGAAGATTTGCATTCTTTCCGGGGTTAGTGAAGAGACCGGTCTGAAGGGGGGTGGATGAGTGAACGCTCTAATTAAGTTATTTCCGTATACTATACTCTACAACTGACTAGCTCATTATTCACACACACACACACACAGGCGCACACTATTTCTTAGTTTGCATCATTTGTTAGAATATAGACAGATATGGCAATTTCACGGAAGTAAAAGAACGCTGGAATCGATCAATGGGTTGTGGTATCCTAATTTGACCCGTGAATCGTTGGTGTGTTATGAGTTTCAAATTTTAGCAATTAGCAAATCGCTATGCACACAGACGATTTGAACAATGAATGGATTAACGTGAAGTTTGCATTTGTTAACAACCCGGACCGTTAAACACGAGACTATAGGTGTCACGTGACCACCCTACGTGATGTGTTCGTCATTCGGGGAACGTTGCATTCCAAGCGGTCGTATTGGCATTTTGGATTCCTTTTTTTAAATGAGAATTGCGTGGGAAACTGATCATGTTCCGACTGTGATAGTTATCAAATCGATTTACAACAAAACAGATTGCCACTTTCATATGAATCATTGACAATGTGAGGTTCTAGTGACCCGATGGAACGGGAAGTACTTTGCATTCATAATAGTGTGACAAACAGTAACGGGGAAGAACCAGGTATTGATTGAGGTCTGTCTGTTACGTTTGCGGAAATCGAAAAAAGTAGCTCAGAGGATAAAGAGTGAGAAATTGCGAAAGTTCTTTTTAAAAAGAGACAGTGGCAGTGACACCAATCTGGTCGATTTGACACATTCCAAGGATCACGCATTTTTATTGATCTTGTCACGTGGAAAAATAAAAATCGTCCAAACTGTCGTCAGTCTGTTTCAATGCGGAATGAGTAACTGATCACGTGTTCGAATCCCGCCCATCCAACATCCCGAAATTCAGCGGTATTTGTGCTGAAAGATACCAATTCGGCCCAAAAACTCGGTGACCTAAAGAGAGAATTTTGCCGGTGAAAGCTTAAAGATCATGAGGAGGTACGCCTCCGAATGTCTCATTATGGTCGGGGGTGGGTGTCTAGAGTTGCGACTGGTCATCCTCCTTTGCACCTCGCGAAATGCTTCCAAACGACCAAGCGTCTCGAATAGCCAATTCTGCTGGAGAAGCCCTATTCACTGCCTTCTCGTGACGGAGGTGTTTTATCACCAAAGTGAGAGGACGAAAAGCCGACATCCGTGACTACAGCCGGGTTGGTAGGCTCCAGGTAGTTCACCTAAAGAAATTGGCCAAAATCCCTGATTCTAAACCAACCAAGAGGAGACGTACGAACCTCACATACACCTTCCTGATTAAGGCAGGAGTCATCGGCTTAATTT
>UZAN01045487.1:0-24116 GCA_900618425.1 Echinostoma caproni
GCAACTGGGCGGTGTGTGCGAAAACCACAATTCATCGGGGGCCGCTGTCCAGTTCACCGGATCATAGGCTCTTTGGACGGAGTCAAACATTCAAGGTACCCAATACACCTCGATGCCCAATCGAGCCGGTGACCACTGCCACAACCGAAAAGGTGTATGTGTGAGTCACACGCCTCCTCTTGGTTGGTTTGGCATCAGGGTGTTTGGCCAACTGCCATGTGTGAACTGCCAGTGGTCCACCAACCCGATTATAGCCCCGGATGTTTGCTCTTGATCCTCTCACTTTGTGGGAAATCACCCAAGCTACGAGAAGCCAGTGAGTAGGGCTTCCTCAACAGAGGCTATTTGAGACGCTTGGGAGCATTTCGTAAGTTTATTGGGTAGGGTGACCAGCCACAACCCTAAACACACACCCCCAACCATACTGAGGCTTTCAGAGGCCATTCTGATATCCCAGAGTTCAATTATCACCAACTACCCAATCTGACTTTTTGGATTCTCGGATGTTGAAGCAAACATAGAACAAAAAGCATTTGGAAAGATAAGGGAATCTTCTTCAGTCCGTTCAAAGATCAGTCTGATTTAGTTCCACTGATTACTGAAAAACTTTGATACGGCAAATGTTTCTTGGGTAATACTGTTTCAAAATGAGGTGGGTGGGGGCAGATACTAGTCATTCGAACTCAAGTGGCTTTAATTTGGGTCCGCTTAGCATGGGGCAAACGTGGTAAGGAACAGAAATGAACGGAAACGTTATGATGTGTGAGAGTCCGGCGCGATCAACTGACCAGCAGACGCGCGTAAGACGCGTGAGAGTATCGACCAGAAGACAACTCATGCATCATTACTCGTTGCAGACGCTTAGTATTATTTTCTGTTCGACTAAGTACTCCATTCAAACGTTAGCAACTGTTCGGACAATAGTGTCCGTTTCGCTGCAAACCTATATAAGCCTCCCGATCGCCTTTCACCGGGGGTCAAGAGAGAGAGCGAGAGAAAACAGAAGTCACGTGACCACGGAAACGGCAGAGTGAATAAAATACAAGCATGAGGGCTTTGGAAGCACAAGGTGTGAACACTTGACTGCGAAGCACAGTGTGAACAATGTCGACTGACACTAATTAATTGATAATACAAGTACTGTTGGGCGGTGGTGACCAAGTGGTTAGGTCACTAAATTGTGACCCGGAAGTCCCGGTTTCGAAACGCTCCACCTCCATCCGTCTTCTCAATTTCTGTATTTCCCCAAGCAGCCTTGTATGGCCGAAGCCCCTTTCCTGAAAGTTGACTGTGCATTTGTGTATTCAATAAACAAAAAAGGAAGTAGAAGACATTTTAGAGTATCAAGCTTGCATTAGCCCATTCGATTGTTCAGAGGCACCAGGCACTCTTGATGGTTCTCAGTGTGGGTTTCACTCCTTGGGAGATCGTTAATTCCCAACTGTTTTGTATGCATTTAAATGCGATGGAAATATTTGTGAATTAACGAACTTCCAAGGAGTGAAACCCACACCGAGAACCATCAAGAGTGCCTGGTGCCTCTGAACAATCGAATGGGCTAATGCAAGCTTGATACTCTAAATTGATTGAGCCATTCGCACAAGGTGATAACCGTAGACCGTGTAGCTCAGGGGTAAGGGTTTGAAATCCCAACCCGACTGATCGCGGTTCGAGTCCTGACAGGGACACAAAAGGTACGCACTGCTGACGAGTCCCAAACCGGGACGAAACAGCTGTCCAGTGCTCTTTTTTGTTTATCACAAATATTTCTATCGCATTTAAAAGTAGAATACACTTAATTTTTTTACTGTCACGAGGGGTGATCAAATGTTTTGACCAGATTTCGATTAATGGCGTTTGTACTGGGCAGAGCGCAAGCATGCTACCCACTCGGCCTGTGTCCTGGGTTCGATCCCCAGTTGGATCGATGGATTTGCACAGCTGTCCTTTCCGGTGCACACTCCATTTACTCTATACATGACGAATTTCACATATAGAAAATAATTTTGCTTCAGAACACAAATCTCACCACTAATTTAGCCTTTTGGCTAAGTTGCAAATTTTACACAGGAAATATAATTAAAAAAACATGCTGTATTCTGATCAAGCACACAGAGATATGATATTCAAAACATGGTCGGTCGAATGTAGTGTTACGGGTCGGCACATTCAAGAAAACAAGAGTGGAAATCATGGATCGGTCGCTAACCGCGACCGATCCCATTTTGAACAAATCAACAGTGGGATTGTCCCTTGCACACCCCCTGATCGCTAAATTGATTGGGTCTTAAGCCATTTCATTATTCAGATATAGTCGAGTGAATTACTGAACCATATTTCTGTGAACTGAGGTTCACATGTAATTCATGTGAGCAATGGAGGATTTGATTCAATTTCAAAGTGGAAATTCATCGTGTATACGGAGTAAATGAAGCGTGAACTGAAAGTCTAGGAAGCACCCCTGGACAGCTCTTTCTTTCTGGTTAGGTTTCATCCGAACCAGGGAGCGATTCCATCGATCCGACTGGGGATCGCGAACCCGGGACCTCACGGGTAGGATGCAAGTATTCTACCCACTTGACCACCATCGCAGTAGCTGATCAGACCGTGTTTCAGTTTCCATTTACACGATATAGTACAACCTCTCTTTGCGAGCTTGTTGCAGGCCACAGACCTCGCTCATTTAAGCAATAGCCTACGGGGTTATGACTCGATTGGAAACTTTCACAACCTGACTAATGTGAGTTGACAAATAAAGTGAATTGATTCACTCCAAGTCTATGCGATATATAGTCAGCTTGAAAATGATTGGACACAATAGGATTTGAAGGTGACTACTGTGGATGAAGTCGGGGCAACTCTGTTTGAAAGTTGAGTGCAGGATATCTGAGAAAAGAGTTTTCGGATGCCAAAAAAAATCTGGTTGCCACATAAAAATAAGCATTACATATTTCTCTAAGTATTCTCCACCTCTAGCGTTCATGCGCACAATTCCATACGGTCTTGCTGAAACAGCTAAACCATGCCGGGGCGAGTAATCCTCTTCCATCTGATCAATGATGCTCTCGACGACAGCTGCGGATGACTCATATCGGATTTCACAAAATATTCGGTTGACGTTTGATAACCCAGTGTTTCTTGAAACCGCATCATTGCCAAAAGAAGCTCACAATTGATCAACACCAAGCTTTTGCTGCTGCTGCTGCTGCTGCTGCTGCTGCTGCTGCTGAGTTTCATCCTTACAGTCCAAGTATAGCGACCTTCGTATGACTTGTGGGCTGTGCTCGACTGAGTTGATGATATATGGTTCTGCGGATTGCAATCACTGAGCGGTATTCATACTATAGATTACAGTTCACATTTTCGTTGCCCGTGTACTGCGTATCCAGAAACGTTTTGTTCAACCCCTTCGTATTTGATACCCACAAAAACCGGTACTGATCCCTACTGCCTTGTGTTCTTCATTGGTTCAGGTAATGAAAATGAAGATAAATTGGAAATATATCTAGATCGTCAATGTTTAGATTAGTCAATTCGGTTTTTCACAGGCACCAGATACTGCTGCTGACAGGGACAAAAAAGGTTCGCACTGCTAACGAGTCCCAAACAGGACGAAACAGCTGTCCAGTGCTTTTTGTTGGTTATCACAAATATTTCCACTGCATTCAAAGTGCCTTGAAATAGTGGGGAATTTACGATTTCCCAAGGAGTGAAACCCACATCGAACATCATTAGGAGTTCCTGGTGTCTCTGAACAATCGAATGAGCTGATACAAGCTTGATACTCTAAATCAAGATTTGTAGAAAATGAACTGTTTCATCATCAGTTGACCTCAGAGTATATGCTGATAATTTTTGATTTGATTCCCATACAGCAGTATGATTAAAGTTTGTGCGTCGAGATCAAAGGAATACGCGGGTCGTGGCTAAAGCATGACGGGTTATGGCTAATTTCGCTATACGATGATGATGATGATGATGATGATGTTGATGATGATGATGATGATGATGATAATGATGATGATGATGATGACGATGGGTTATGGCTAAAGCTTAATGGGAAAAGGTGTAGTATTTTGACAACTATCTGGTTGTTTCTTAAATACCACATATATACTAATTGCCGCAATAAACCTCAAAATAGTTTCACTTCTCCGTTCAAGCCGGGTAAAACCGATAATTGGCAACTCGATGAAGTTGGGAGAATGGCATTAACTATTCTAATGGGCCAGTTGATGACGATGATGATAATGTTGACGGCGATGATGACGACGTTGCCTCGGATGACGCAGATAATTGGGATGACGCTGATGTCTCACAGTTGACACTGATGACGCCAATGAGTCACATGAATCGCCGGGTGGCAAGGTGATGATGTCACAAATGACTTGACGCGTGTTGATGCATCTTTTCTCCTCAAACGTCATGATGACGGTGATGAGATGTTGACGCGGGGGAAATTGGTAATCGTGAGAATTGTTCTTCTCTTTTTTTTGTAAACAAACAAACGGAACTCACAACGTCCCCATGCACGTTCTGTTTCCGATATCATTTTTATCGGGTTTCACTAATAATAGTAACAATAATACTATAATACTAATACTACTATAATACTAATTTAATAAGTATGAGTCATTAGAACAATCATGATATATTCTTCGGACGTTGTTTATACGTCTCCCACCTAATCTATGAATATCAGTTGGTTAGAAATGGTTCAACGGTTGTTTCAGCTGTTGACCTTTGATGGAATTCAGCAAGTAGTGTGATACTTCGCTGACTCTTCGGTGACTCTGTCTGGGGACATGTACACTGTGAATTATGACTGAGACAGCATCGGCTGTGTTACGCTTATTGGCTTAGTGACCGGACACCCTAGCAGTAGTACCCGTTCATCAAACCCCAGTACATATGCATTGCGAGTTTGGATTTCGTCTTCTTGAATTTCGCTGTACAATGATGATGATGATGATGATGATGATGCTTTTGCGCAGTAAACCAAAAAATGACTGGTAAGCGATGAAAAATTAGGGTTGACCGACAAAGAACATTGGACAGCTGTTTCGTCCTGTTTTTGCGGACCTTGTCAGCAGTGTTTCCTTTATGTGTCGCGAACTGCGAGCCTTTGGGTTGCGACTTCAAATCATTAATGCCTGAGCTACACGGTTGACGGTCATCATTGTGTGCAAATGGTTCAAGCAAATAAGATGAGAAAATTTGGAATAAGCTTTTCCTGTGATAAATTTGAAAAGAGAAGGCGGTATAGCAACGTGAATCTATCAATTCCAATATGGGTGCGAAGTCATTCATATGGGAAGAACAGAAAGGCAATTAATTACACAATCGGATTTGAGAACACATACCGAACTGTGTTTAGCACGAGGTTGCAATGTCAAAGTTCACACAGCCGGTACCGGAACACGAAGCTCATCGATTGTCAAGCAAGTGTTGATGACGTAACACCTCGTTGATCGCGAGAAAGTATTTCCAATGAGCTATACGAATGATAAGACCAGAATGCTCAGGGTCGCCGATGGGATTGCAATCAACCGATGGAAACTAATTCTGTGTCAACAAAAAGACTTGTTTGTCACCTTCCTCACCAGTGACTCTTGCCCCATTTAAAATTGTGTATTTTGTAATCCATTCCCAAACCCTATAAAAACATGGTATTTGTCTGCAATAGAGACCAGTCGAGATGCAGCGAAATCGTCCAGGAAATAAATCGTGCAATTTCATTTCACCTGTTCGCCGAACTTGATCATTTGTTTGTAAATGTTTCATCATCAGGCGAGGTGACGCCATCAGTGCTTGTGAGCGACACGTATATCAGACAGCGTCGATCAATAAATTTGAATGTAACCATTACGAATGGATAACCGCATTATTTTCCTACACAAACTTACTTTCTCAGTAGTAGCTTGATAAAACACTAACCGGTATCTGGAACAGTTAGATCGCACACACAGAACAAAATAGAAAGTGGACGGAATAACTCGAGAGAGCGAGAGAGAGAGCAATGTGCACCTGACTCAACCGTGTTTGGTCTCATTCGCGCAGTGTGACCCGGAGTGAGAATTGATCGATCCCGGGATCTTAACGGCAGAACGCAAGCATGCCGAGCAAGAGCAGCTACGATGATCAAATGATTTTCAATTTTTTCGCGCCCCCAATCGAGAGCACACTAAAATGCAAAAAAACCGAAGCAGTTCATCATCCGGTCATCATGTGATGTGAACCGAGGAATAACAACGTGATGTGATCTGACTTGTTTGGATAGCTTACGAAAATATTTTTCGGCATCAGCAGACGGATAGAAACAGGCAGTGAGAGATTAGTATTGATCTGATTTTGAATGATTCCGTTCACACATGATGTCCGGGTTTTGGGAGGATCCGGTGAACGGAGTGTGTCACTACCACGATCGCGTTCGAAAGCATAAATATTGCAACCATGGCCCGCTACAAGGTGATTGTATCGACCTGATTGGAAAAATTAATCACGCCTTATGTTTTATTCCGGTTCGGTTCGATTAACTGTGCACTGATGTGACCCATTACACAGATGAACTTTGACCATTGACCATCATCATGCCCGATTTGGTCCGACGACATACTTTGTATTTTGTTGTTATTGTTCTCATACCGCCTCCAAGCGTTCCTGGTCCCTCTCATTTGTTCTTCCTCTACCCTTACCGCCCTTGACCACTCTCTGTCCCACGTTTGCCATTCCCGGGCGTCATTACATACGAACTACCCCGGATCCGTTCCCCCACCCACGTTTTCGTTCTAGTACATTGTCATGTTGTGTTGACCTTCATATTCGATCATTCGCTTCACTTGCTTAGCGGACTGCTTTGTTCTATAGGATACCGTGAACCGCTTTTGTGTCATGCATTAATCAATGACTGCGCTTCTTTATCGAGCACTTGCGATTGGTGTTTCTATCCCTTAAATCGTCCCTTTTCTAAGCTGAGTTTTGGTGACCGCTCCGCAGGTGCTTTGTTTTGCGCCTTGACCTGCATTGTATTTCGTTCTTGTACCGTGGAGACCGAATTGGCCCACAATTTGAGCTATGGTGTTTGGTTTTGTACATATTTGTCTGCTTATAGTACATGTAGATTACCGACTTCTCGTTATCTGGAATCGGACTTGGGGTTCGTATCTGCGAGTCACTCAACCACTGGACGACAGTCCGGTACAGTGATCTTCTGATTAATTGATTGGGTTTAATGTTTGATGCGTGGAAAACGGGATTAAATTTAAATTGCTATCAGATGCGTTGGAAACAAATTACACGAGTAAACCTTTCTATCCGAGTAGACCTGAACGAAGGGACCAGGTCAACGTCAGCTCACATAAACTAACCAACAAACATTCAACTGGTAACAGGGCGGAGCGGGAGGGTGGGTAGGTTGGGGCCTAAAAACATCCTGCGTCTTGCACCAAACACCGAGCTCGATCGATCCGGATATTCGGGATGAATGACAGCTGGTTACCGCACCCTCCCCAACTCCCAACGCGCAGGTTGATTTCGTTTAGGCGTTCCGAAAGAACGCGGTTCCTCCCGGTTGTACTTTCGCGTATCAAAACCAATACTTTATCCGGTCTATCAGCTGCAGACTGAATCATTTTGTTTGATCGATCGATTGATTGCACACAGAATGGGGTGGGGTGATTGTCATCAGTCGGGGACAGATTGTTGCAGTCAATACCAGGGGGGATTCAAATAGCCAACCCAGTGGCGTCCTATCGATCCATCACAAAAACGTTTCTTTTACGCAGATTTCGAAGGTACATACTGCATTCATAAAAATAAATCTTTACTAACAAAAACAATGCAATACAAGCAACAGTATGGTAGTTATGCACAGAATACAAGCAAAAATCATGAGATTTTTTTCGAAGTCTGTTGTGAAATATAATTAAATTCATTGAAACACGTGCCTGTCACTGACCCGGTGGTGCACAGGTTGCATCATATTAGGATCAGAACCGTACAGCGATTGTGACACAACTCCTGACTATTTCCCAGAAAGTGACAAGTTGTTTGAAACGATTTTGGTTTGAATTTGTTATTGAAAAACCATATCCGTAGCAGATCATTGCATTTTCAGCATCAACACATAACGTGAATATAAGTAGAAGCGTATGAGTATAGTTAAGGTGAACTTTTTTGAAAAAAAAACGCGAATACCTTTAGAACTCGAATGAGTAGACGATCAGTAATAGATCAGTTCAACAGTAAAAGGTCGTCAACTATCAATTGACCCGGTAGTGGAATTTTCAACCGGAAAAACGAACATACCCTTCAGTATAAATATCCAACAGTCAAACTTCTCCTTACTATTCAGAAACAGCTCAAACATTTTTCTCGTTTTACATATTCCGTTGTTCTTTGACTATCCTGGTGGACGGTGGAACCTAAGAAACACTTCTAAGTCTCTGTATGTTTGTATATATATATATATATATATATATATATATATATATGTGTTTGTGTGTGCGTGTTTGTCCTTCTCCGCTTGGTACCAGTGAATCATGCGCGATCAACGTTTAAGCCATTGCTTACCTCCGTAGCATGATGCTGCAATGGAATTCGTATGCTACATCCCAAGCGGTTGCACTTGGGACAACAATCGATCACACTCGATCGATATACGCACCAGATTCACAACCAGTTTGTTTCAGACTTTCAGGTTATATTCCATCTCTGCGACACCACCACAGAACGAGCACCTTCAAGTACCGAATAATTCAAATTACGATTTTGGCCATATATCCGAAACGGAATAAAATACCTCTGTCAAATCAACTGAAATAGAAATAACGTAATCGAGGGCTGTCGAAATATGTCATAAATTTCATAACAGTTACGGAATTCTATAAGAAAATACAAGTTCAAAAATTGGAATATTTTCAAAAAGGCAATTTCGTGAGTACGGACCCTGAATTCGATAATCTGTATCGCTGAAATTATATAGTCTTACCCAAACACTTCCACCACACAAAGAAAAACCGGGTGAATTAAGGTTAGCGTATATCATTCACAAATAGTAAATGCAAACTGGCTTCGAACAATCCATTCAGGTTCACCATGGTGGGAACACCCGCGTGGTCGTTCTTAGAATAGTGATTACCGAACCCACCACCAACCAGATATTGTGAAAATGTTCGATAACCTAGTAAGTATTAGGAGATCAGAATACCTTTCGAAAATGATACCCGGACATCTTGAAATGACAAGTTGAATTGCAAAAACGTATAGTTAGAGCGTGATGACCATCACTGTGTGACCTCTGGTTATCTCTAGAAGATATGTCTTCATACAAATTAAGGCCACCGGATACAATCTAAACTCCACTGTTTACGAACATCCAGATTTCTCTTAGTTGTTGGTTTCATCGTCAGGCGATTTTTCACGTTGGAAAAGATCCTCGATCTGATGAATTAACCAAATCCCAATGAGAGCAATTTGCATTCTCCAAAACGCATGGTCAATTCAGCTGCACTATTATTCAATCTGTTCACAATAGTTGGAATTTTTTCCCGATTCTTCACTCGACTATACTATGTGTGCTTGTGTGTGTGTGTGTGTGTGTGTGTGTGTGTGTGTGGATTGGACACCACTGGGGGAAACGATGGATGGGCACCACGGTCCTTGCACGAATACAGAACCAGTGAGCTCATTGAACAGTTGAGACGAGATATGAAGCAACGTCTAGCATCTGTACAACACCTCGTTCAGTGGCTAGCGTTTCTCTCAGACGGGACGGCTTGAAGCTGTTCCGTTAGCAGCATATCATGGTAAATCCGTGTGTCTGGGTATCCAGATGGTTGGAAATTCAGTTGTTACAGGGTTTTGCTTTCCGTTGTAAAAGAACTTTGATGATTTTCTGGGGTTTGTTACTTTATTCTTCCCCTTTACTTCCCATCGGTCTATTTTCTAACCCCCTGGAGTACAACAGTTTGCAAAACTGACTGTAATTCAAAGCAAGCTGAATGACGTTATCACTTGGTCCCTGTCCCGTTCCCTCTCATTGAATNGTCAGGGTGTTGTGTTTTCTCTCTTGGCCGATGTACCATATTCATCCCTTATAGGTAGGTTCCCCACCCTCTCTGCAAATCAACAACCCCAACCGAAATCAGAAATAGTACAATACCTTGGCGTCACCCTATCACACAATTTATCATGGTCACTGCACGTTCAAAACACATTCTGTAAAGTTAGAAAGCTTTCATATTTCTCACTCCGATTGAGATTACTTTCTGTTCCTCACAAGCTGATTGTTAGATTTGTGAATGCATGCGTGCTACCTCACTAGTTGTATTGCTCTCCAGTAATTTTTCCCGGTATGTTGAAGAAAGACTTTTATTTACTGGCGAGATCTCTGAAACGCATCTCTAAATGTAGTGGCATTGTCAGAGATAAACTGATTGATTCTATCATTGACAGACACCTACAAACATGTGAAAATTTCGCCGCCAAAGTACTCTCAGACACTCACCACCCATTACACAATGAATTTGCAAAAGCTGTATCTACATCATCCACACGATCAAGATTTAAACTTTTATTTGCACGTACCTGTGCTTATCGCAATTCTGTTCTGCCATATCTAGCACGTCTACTTATAGACAAGGACACAATTTCACAGAATTGCGCAATTGCTTGCTTTATTGAGAAACACAATATCTACTGCTTTCATTGTGCTCACTACGTATGATTTTGTAAATTTGAATCCACAAATATGGTGTAATTGCTGAAAATACACCCATCCGGGTGGATAAAGCTACTACTGACTTGACTTGACTTGTATACATTTGAGCCTATAGTTGGTTCTTATAAACTCACATATTGATCAAAATGACAGATTGGAACTGAGAAAAAGAATTGTTCTTCCTATATTACTATTCCCTCATTCTAACTGATTGTGAAATTTTACTGTATCCCCTCAACGTTTGCTTTTCCAGGGTGGTGGTGGCTGCAGTGGTTTAGTCGCTGTCACCAGCGTCCTTTGTACTTTATGGTCTGAGGTTCGATCCCCGCCACCGCCACCGACACCCGACTTTGGTGGTTGGCAGCCTTGTTGTCGTCCGGTTGCATACCGCGCCTAACCTGTCGGGGCCTTATGTGGTTCACCCCACACCACGTCCCGGGGATTAGGTTACCGGTTTCCATCACTGAACAACATGTCCTCGTGACTGATGTTTATCATACTTACTTGTGTAATTGAAAAAAATACGATCATCGGCTACTTCACTCACACAGTTGTATTAGATGTGTTCATTTCAGTTCATTGATAGTCGATCAAACAGCAAAATTCGGCTGTCCAACCAGACTGATGCAATGGTGTGTAAACACAGATGGCAAAATATCTTGGCAACTTGCCATTCCGTTTGAGCGTGAGTCATGTTCATGTCTCACTGGACCTTTTGGTTCATGATGTCTGCGCTTTCTTCTCTTACAGAGTGTCAGTCAACCAACTCTCTCCACGGAGAACCTCCTGTCTGTCGACAGTTCCAGCCCATTTGCGGTTGTCTGATGTATTTGTTCACGGAGGATATCCTGGTGCACACACGAGCTAAGCATCTCACAGTAGACACAGATGACAGAATATCTATCAGAGTCTATTGGTAAATTCTGCACGGAAGGGGGATGTCTTTGAATGGTGCTGTGGGGGAGCAGTTCACCCAATCCTTTACAATTGGCAGGAAACGCACTGTGTGTGTGTGTGTGTGTAAAATCCAACTGTTAGAATGAGGAACAATCTACCGATCATCAGCAGCATACAACTCNCTATCCGAAATCATTTAGTTCATGGGCGTATCAATGAAAAATAACCTCTCCAGTTACCTGAATGATAGTACAGCGTGCGGAGTGATCCGGTAATGTTCGTTGTCGGAAATACCAAAGAACGCGTAACCTCAAGAGAGTTAGAAAACAAGAGTGTATCACCAGAAATGAAGTTAGAAGATATTGTAAATATGCTTTGGGATCAGGAAAGAAATCACTGTCAATCATTTACTGGAGTTTCCTGTCACACTGAGTATCACAGATAGAAAAATCTGGGCATGAGCGTGGATTGAGGATTTGAACTGAATGGATAACGGTAACCACCTCTCAAACGGGTCTCGCACAGTCATTCACTCTAGACTAAAAAAACAAAATGAATCTGTTCGATCCATATACACAGATGTGAACATCCTACTGCCTTTCCTGTCGACCCGAACGAACATCGTGTTTTCTGTCCAGATCGCTGCCATCCACTGCAGCAAAACCTTTATGCTCTTGACTACAGCTTCCATCCTGGGCCGTGGTCAGTTTGATGGAAGTAATTGAAAACGAATCAAACTTTTTAGAATCAAACGAGCGAATTTTTGGGACTAATTGGGATTGTTCAAATTATTGTTTGGCAGATTTGAAGTTTGTATGCCGATTGTAAAATTGTTCAGTAGCCTCGGTGGGAAAACTTGTCGGGGTAGTCGGCCTACATGCTAACTGGTGGATGCCATATGCCTCTGTAAGTTGGTTGGGTAATTCGGATGTGAAAAGGTCAGTGTACCATCGGTGTGACCTTGTAGCTCACGTGGCAGAACGTACGCAGTACACAGGCGTAGACGGCGTCCATGCATGGGTTCGAATCCCACCGAGGCTACTGAACTTTTCACGATATACTAACTGAAATAATTCGTAAATAAATTACTGAATAACTATGGTGATCAGAAAAATTGAGATAGGCAGAGATGCACAATACAGTTTGCTCTGCACCCCCTGGTTTGATAGAGAGCAACATACGCGGTGAACAATGGACCTTATGCTTACCAAACAGCTTGAAATCTAATAATGATAAGTACAAAGCCATCGAGGGTATTCACGAACAAGTTGTATTGTAGCAGTTTTCAGCTGGAATTCAGTGCACACACATGTGCTATCCACCCGCGTGACCGAGAAATATTACTCAAATGCTACGGTTTGCTTCATCATCGTTAACAACAATGTTTTCCAACCCGGAGGATTAACTTTTGTTTTTGTTTGAGGACTAAACAAGACTAAAATATTTTCTTTTTTGTAGATCTACACTACATTTGGTTTGAAATGAGGGTTCAACAGTAATATGGCAATTTGAGTCAGCTTTACGCCATGGAGTTGTTGTTGTTGTTGGAGAACATACATAAACGAACTGGTAGAAAGAGAACTCCACTACTACCACCACCACCACTAATTCACCGTAGACCTCAACTTGGCTGGTCACGAGAGAGTTGAAAACAAACGGCCAATCGCAAAAGCATGGATTTTAACTCGAAAAACATTGGTCAATCCGTATTGCGTGCAGAAATGTATTTGTAGCTTGGGAGGATAGAGAGCCCTCATTTCTCACTCAAATGAAGAACATCGCTGTGAAACAGAGTTGATTTGCCCATCGATACGGGTGCAAAAGCTCGAATTGACTCTCTATTTTGGCGAAGACATATTTGACCGTAAAACTGAAAAAGGTTATTTATGCGCCCAGGCGCATTGTCTGTCTTCAAAGTACTTGTTTGCGGGTAGGGTGAGGAGTAATGATCGAGGGGCGATGATGGCATCGGAGAGCATTGATTGTGACACAAACTATCACGATAGCTTAAGAACTAACACCAGGAAGAGAACTGGCATCGCCTGAAAAAAGAACGAATCGTTCACAAACACATCGCACTACCTTAAACTGATTAATACATCTGGATATCTCAATTGAACCGGACAGAAAACAGCTATTTCAACACTACACAAGCGTGTTTCCTGGGTAGCACAATACTCCCTTTCCTTTGTGCATATGACAACTAAACTAAACATTTCGGATATTGCAGAATCGGTGAAACTATGTGGACAATCGATATTCATCTGTTTCCCGAAGGCCATCCATAGTGCTTCGAACGCGGACTATGTCAAACGGTTTCATTTCCCCGGGGGACTAGTTAAGTCAATACTGATTGCTTTCAAAGAGTAGTCGGTAGACTAGGCAATTGACGGTGTGTCCTTCAACCAAAGTACATTATAAGAATACTGTGTGATGCTCCACCACAAGCTGACTATCTCGGTGAGCGACACGCGCGTATGACACATAATTATTTTTTTTTATCTTCCAATGAAACACTCTCGATCGAGAAATCGATTTTTCCTCAGGTTTTCGGGACAAATGGCCAACAGTGATTGTTCTTCCGACAACAACAACAACAACAACAACAACAACAACAACAACAACAACAACAACAACAACAACACATTACCAATCCGAAAAGCGGATTTTCGACAGCAAATGTACTGCTGAGAAGTGGAGTTGAAATAACTTGCACACGCCCTCTTCTCTTGTATTTTGTGGTTTGATCAGATAACGGCACAGTCTTTTTTNCAAAGTCGATGCAATTGATTTCGGACTAGTGTGATCCCGAACTAAGTCGTCTGTATCCCTTTTGGCGACACATCCGGAGTATTCCCGTGTATCTGATAATGATAAACGAACACGAAATTCGACGTGTACTTGTTCAGCCCCCAGAGTAAAACTCATTGTACAACATTTGGAAATTCGGATTTGAATCCAGTGTACCCTCACTCACGCGAGCAATGCGGAATCATCTATGGACACAATGCTCATTAAGAGATTCTCCGGACAATTATCTATAGCACGGTGCAAATTAGGAATTTGTGAAACCATTTCAGGCACAGTTACTGGCTGCATCGTTCTCAGCCGTCGTTTTACTCCCGTCCCCATGACCAGCACAGCCAAATTCGAGTCGGACCGTTTTGATACACTGATTGGATCGTTAACGCCATTTGTCCAACTTACACTACCTCAGCTTGACTCGAGGCTGTGTGTGATCGCTCGTTTGCAACGTTTGTGATACTCTTGTTGTCACTAGTGTTGTCCAGCAGTGTGATGATGGTATTCCCTGGGTATTCTAAAAACTCAAAGCAAGCGGTTTGTGCTACCTGGGTAAGCTTCACGTCCCTTGTTGTAGCTTGTCAATCGGACCGATCGATCAATGACCCGATCGATCCTTAGTATTTGTCTGATTCATATCAAACAAAAAGAAAGTAATTCCAATAGTTTCATGTGCTCACCCGGGATTGGCACAACAGTTTTAGCTTGTTTTGTCCCTTGACTGTGACATCACTTTACTCTATCAGTGAATCACTTGATTCAATTTTATTAAGCGGCAGTTTACATTTTCAGAACGTAAATCGTAGGTAAACTTGTATTCGCATTTAACTCATACTTACTTGTGAGTAGTGGTATGGGATAGTTGATATTTATTGATTTGAACTGACTATCCTTCGGATTTCATCTTCACGCACAATCCTCGGTTCAACCAGTCAGCCATAAACCCGCGGAAGCGCTACACTCGAGCTTCGCTCTTAATAGATCTCATCAGTATTGCTCATCTATCGTTCTGTTCGGGTTTTGAACTCCGGACCCATCTCATGGAAGACTTGTACGTTACCACTGTGACAACCAGCTCATACCGTGGCCAAACCAAATTGCCAGTGCATGTTTGTTCAGGTGTGAGCTCGTTGGCACAGTGGCAACGTACAAGTCTTCCATGAGATGGGTCCGGAGTTCATACCCCGAACGGAACGGGAGATATGCAATACTGATGAGCTTTATTAAGAGTGAAGCTCGAGTGTAGTGCTTCCGCGGGTTTATGGCTGACTGGTTGAACTGAGGATCGTGCGTGAAGGTGAAGTTCGAAGAATAGTCAGCTCAAATCAATAAAGATCTGTTACCCGTTCAGTTCAGCTCATTTAACAGATGCCAGTCTCATACGTTCCTTTTACTCATGTGAACCTCACAAAGAACAACGTAAAAAAAAGAAAAATGTATTTGTGGTTTGATGAGCTTTCCTGTTCTACTGTCAAGAAACAAAACTACATTCAGTTCAGTATTTTCGACGCCTTCCGTTTGGCCCACATCCAACACACACCTACACACCCAGACAGATCTACAATCGTCGTAAGCATGAACGTCAAGCCAAAATCGTCATCTCAAAATGCCGTGTTGCTGAAACGATATTGTTGCCACGAATTCTCCAAACTCCGTCTTCTTTCGTGTACAGACGCTCGGAATGAGCAACATAGAGCACCTCAGGTGAAAAAACATCATTTACCAGATTGTTGTTTTGCCAAAATAGCATACAAATAATATTGATTCACACGTGATCAGGTTCCTTTTCGTCTCTCCACAGCGTTGGTTTTGTGCTGATGTTGTGGTTACTAAGCCAAGGAATAGATGAGTTTATGTCAACGAAGATGTAGCCATGAAACTCACAATATTTTATTAGAGTTGAACAAAAGTTCTATTTCGTAAATTTCAATTAGTTTATCTGTGCCTTAGCTGCACACGTCACACAAGCCCGAATCCCAGACAGATCAGGTGAGCTACTGTTGCTGAAGCTTGACGCATGAGCTCATGATCCAAAATTGGTTGCCACAATTATCTGTAGTAGTAGTAGTAGCAGTAGTAGTAGTAGTAATAGTAGTAGTAGTAGTAGTAGTAGTATTTTCGCTTATGAAGCATATGCCCACCAATCTGTCTGGTCATAAGTAGATAGGCTTTTGGCTCTTCATCCCAGAAAGTTTAAAGTGGTCGATGATGGGAACTCTTTATGTTTAACACAATCAAACTATTGTGGGCAAATTGTTGAAAGAAGGGTAGGAAAAATCCACCATTCGGTACTAGTGAGGTGTATCACGTGATAATAAAAGTTAACCTACGCAGTTTTATGGAAAAGGTATTTAATTAAAATCAAACAGTTTACATCACCAACTTTGTTTTTGTGGTCTGTCATTACACGTCTGAATTTGTCATATACGGTGAGACTGGATGTGGGCATACTTTCTTGTTTTGATAACGGTAAGCAGAAACCTTATTCAGTGTTTTGTCTGGCATATGCGAAAGATATGCTCCGGATCCACGTTCGCAGATGAACTTGATCAGATTAAAAACACTCTAAGGGGAAACGGATACCCCGAAAGGTTCATAGAAAGAAACCTAGAAGAAAAAGAAGAAACACGAGCCCGTTCAGGAAGCTCCGAAGAAAAAGCTGTGTACTGAATTGCTATTCAAAGGAGACGACCTGTCTGATCTGATTAGAAGACGTTTAGCTCGTGCTGTGAAGGGAATCTTCAATGCGGCCAGGTTGTCATACGTATTCACAGACTCGCCAGTAATAAGAACATCCAATGACTACACTCTACCTACACTGGCCTAATCTATGGTTATGTATTCCTTCAGTTGCGTTTGTAACGCAACATACATTGGCCGAACGGCGAGGCAACTGTCTCAGCGGATTAAAGATCACTACCCACGCTGGCTTCAACACGGTGGAAAAGGTATCATAGGAAGCGCTATTCTCGCTCATCTAGCAGAATCGGGTCACCAGTTGAAACCTGAATCAACCTTCAAAGTCATCTATCGAGTACCATCTCATCCATCTAGTTTGCTGCGTCTCTACATCCTAGCCACGGAGGAAGCGATCGACATTCTTTTGTTCGAAGCCAATCTATGTGCACAAAAGAGATTGGCGCATGCCATTCAACTGCCGTGGCCGAAGATCGATCGCACGGATGATGCGTCACATCCTGATTGTAGTTTTGTGGTGATCTAGGGGCGTGAAACACGTCGCACCGCTCACCTCCTCCCCCTCCCCTCTCCATTCCTCTCCCTTTCAATCAATCACCTTGACTTTTGAATGACTGAATGTCTATCCCGTTCAACATGTCATTTCCTTATTTGATATGTATAAGCTAGAGGATGAATCAATGGAAACAATTGTTCTCATGTCATAATGGGCATATTGAAATTTATTTCCTCTAAAATGAGTGTGTGCTGATTTTGCACTAGTTAGACCAATAATTATGTATGGTTTGCTATCGTACAGCCCAACACTTGAGTGATATCAAATGGTGCTTTATGCTCCCATTAGAAAAACTAGCACTGATTTATTGTACCGTTTGGGGAATCCATTGGACACTTTTAAATGTGTGCTTGAACTCGGCCGAAAGATTGTGAGCAAAGAATCGATTGAGAATCAACTTGTCGTAGGACAATCTTGGGGCTTTACATCTTCGTCTGCAAGTGGAAAGCAAAATTAACTCCGTCAGATCAGTCGTAGTCAGACAACCGATGATAATTTATCGCACAAACTTCAGGAGTACTCAGTGTGGCATCATTTGAGTTCGTCCTTTGCTGTGGGATTCGTTTTACGAATGAGTAGTTCAAGTTAGACCAGTCAGTATACTCCGACGGAAGTTTAGGCAAACTTGTGATGAGTAACTGTGGTGATCCCAGCCTGCTAGATGACGCATACCCTGGAGCGGCACATTACAGTTTTCGGACAACTGTGATCAATCCAGCTTCATGAGTGACATCAGCAAAGCGCGTACATACCACAGCTTCTGTACTACTTACCATGGGTCGATTGTACCAGCCAAGGAGAACTCGTGCGGCTCAGACGAGCTGAACAACGGCAGAAATACTAGAATGTGAGTGGCAGAGGCCCAGGTTACCAATGAGCTTGTTTTTTTTAAAATATTATTTAATTCCCCTGATTTTTTTTAACAAACGAACTACTAACCCTGTGGCCTTTTCCTCGTGTCTCGGTTACGTAGGATATTACCTGCAAGTGCCAGTGTGATTCAATGCTTACGTGACGTCCGTAATTGCTAATCCGTGATTCGTATTCCGCGTACATTGCATACTACTTCTACCATTACTACCATTACTACAGTCACACAGCCCAATGAACTTGGATACATAACTAGGAGAGTTGTTGCCAAAGCCCGGGTGAAGTACAAAGGCAGTACAGTGCAGTTGTATATATGGAACTCATTGTGATGATCAACAAAGAGCACTGGACACCTGCTTCATCCTGTTTGAGACGCATCAGCAGTGAGTGTACACCTTTTGTGTCCCTGTCAAGAGCGAAATCCCCACACCCAAGATCATCAACAGTGGTGTCTGTTGCTTGTGAAAAAACTGAGTGGGCTAATCCAGACATTCTTTCACCGTCTAAACATTTGTGTATATATTCTGTCGTTCTCAGTTTATGCGGCTTCATAATCTGTTACCATGGGAACTATGTTTGAGACTGGAATGTGGACGGAATCACAGGAGGATAGTGTAGTAAACGTTGATCGTTAAGCGATCAACACCAGTCAGCGAAATCAAAGGACAAAAAGTAAAAAAAATTGCCAGAATTTTGTGTCACATCTGCATATCAACTTATGTGAGGGAACAAGACTCATTGTTTGGTTCAGATGATGGTGACTTCTTCACCGGTCGGGAAATTTGCCAGGATTTCGATCGTAAACTGCATGGGACAGTATTCAATTCCGTGAGGCTGGGTGAAAAGGGGCTCCGTCGAGTTCGTTTGAAGGATGCCATCATCTGCTCGATCTGCATGAACTACTTAACTGAGGAGCTACTTCCAGCTGGAGAGCTATCCAACCCTACTAAACCGAATAAACCACGTCAAGATTGAACAATAATAATATTCAAACTAATAATAAATGAATGTATTATTTTCAAGACATTTATTATATAAATCTGCAACCGACTTTTCGGAAAAGAACCGCGGCCCGGGGGAATTACAAGCATTAGAACGATGGGCAAAGATGAAGGGGTTCGAACTCAGGACCTTTTAGGTGACCATGCTGATGGTTTTATTCACGTGACCACAACCGCCTAAAAGCTTTTCGTCGCATAAAATTAGTGAGTGCTGAGAATGAAATTATTTTGGGACCGAATTCCACTTATTCGTCCATAGATACGGGTGGAATACAAAGCTCAGAACAAGGTTTGACAGGGTCAACACGGAAGTGAAGTATATTGACTTATTTTTGTTTCACAAAGTCCGAAAAGGGAATCACAATGAAATCAGCGTCTGCATAAACCGCATCATCAATGACCGTTTTTGTGGTCTTCAGGAGGCCTAATTATCTCGTGGATGCGGATGGAGTTTAGTGACTAAATAAAACCAGTTTGGTTGATCTGAGAATCAGTCAACTGTATCTCCAAGTCACGTGGATTTATTTGCACACAAGTCTGAATCCAGACTGTGCCAAACAAATCATGATACAATAATATTTATGAAAAAGAAAAACGATCCCCGATTTGCATGTGAGCCGAATACTGCCAGTTTCCCCAGTCCAAGGCAGGCGAATGTTCTGGAGGAATCCAAAACCGGAGCCACAACCAAAGCCTGACCCGCAAGGCAGCTGGGCGGAGTGTGCGAAAACCACAATCCATCGGGGGCCGGTGTTCAGTTCACCGGATTATAGGCTCTTTGGACGGAGTTAAACATTCAAGGTACCCAATACACCTCGATGCCCAATCGAGCCGGTGACCACTGCCACAACCAGGAATTTGTGTGCGTGTTTAGTACGTCTCCTCATGGTTGGTTTGGAATCAAGGATTTTACCAGTGGTCCACCAACCCGATTATAGCCCCGGATGTTGGCTCTTGATCTTCTCACTTTGTGGGAAATCACCCAAGCTACGAGAAGCCAGTGGCTAGGGCTTCTTCAACAGAGGCTTTTCGAGTCGTTTATTGGTATGCGAGCATTTCGCGAGGTGCAAGGTGGGAGTGGGAGCGGAGTGATCAGCCGCACCGTAGACACCCATCCACCCCCCGACCAAACTGAGGCTTTTAGAGGACTGGGGATTTTGAGGACCACCTGACTTTATACGAAGTCGAGTGATATATTGTACAGAATAGAGGCTAGCAACACGCTCGTGCGTATGCATCTTCTCACTCCGTACCAGGAATCCGTCATCCAGGTTGCCCTACGTGAGCCGAACACCAGTCTGGGTTGTTAGGGCCAAAGGCGAGACGAAGGCCACGGGAATCTCTGTCTTGTAACAAATGCCGTTTACGTGATACACCATTATTGTTCACTACTCGTGTCACACCATGTTTCACATTGCTACTAAATGACAGACGTTTATTCCATTCCATGAACGGCCGAGGTGACCGCTATCCAATCATCGTGGCCCCCAATAGCTCGTTCGGTTCTCACAGTTGTTATGGTCACGGATGAATAACTCCTACAGTCTACCCTAGGGAGAAGAATGTACCAACGGAGCTTGACTGTGCAAACATTCTTTACCGAGCTGCTATACGTATTTGTTACATGTATGATTTGACCTAGTCGAGTTGAGAATCAACTTTGTTAAATAACGAGGTGAACAGATAGTGAATAGGACTTCCCGGAACGAAGCATTTTATCTGGGACAGAGCAGTCATATTTTGGTGGTCAAACATTGCACTAATCCGGTAGCATATTTCGTATGAAAAAACCTGCTGTCCGATATTCTGCTCCAATTTGTCGACAAAACAAACCCGCAAAACCGCTTCATTCAGTGTGCAACGAAATACTACTAATACAAAGCTTGAGTAGGTCCTCATCACACAAGGACAGACACATTTGGACCGGAAAAATGATATTCAGTTGGCAAACTAAAAGCTTACAGAAACTTTGTTGGATCAGAATAACCGTATAGAAATAGTTTACGATTGGGCGTTTTTCGTCCATTGGGGTTGAAAATTTCAAGCAGATTTACTTCCCAAACATCGGGATCCGTGATCGGATTAAGGGAAAGAGGAGCAGAAAATAATGAGGAATAAAAACGAGAAAAGGGCAACAAGAAGAAGGGATGAAAAACACCGGAAAGATTTTATGGCACGACCGCAGCACGAGCGTGAGCGCGAGATAAATCGCAGACACAGTTTTACTCTGATCATCTCAACTATCAGAATAATTCATATAATCATATAATTTGAAAGAAAAATCATTTGGTGTAAGAGTAATGGAGCATTCAATTCAATTTCAAAGAGGAATTCGTCTTGTGCAGACCAAATGAAGCGGGTGATCCGACAGGCTAGGAAGCACCACTGGACAGCTACTGTTTCGACCTCGTTGGGTCTCATTAGCAGCAGTACCGGCGAATCCATCAACACAACTGGGGATCGCGAACCCAAGAATTCAAATAGGCAAGCATTTTTTACCCACTCGGTCACCGTTTTTCATCCTCCAAAACAAAATCATTTGCTGGAAATAAGAGAAAAATGGTCGGTGAACGAGGAGAAAACAAAATGTTCAATGAGATCTCCCTTAGATTCCAAAGAGGTGTCAAAAAAATCCAGAGCATCCAAACACTTCACGGAAGTCCTCACACTGCTGAAAAATTTGTTCTGCACAAATCCGACCAAGAGACATGGCCCAAGTGATTTCATTCATTCACAAGGCAGTGAGGTGTAAACTCATCGCCGAACAGGGATCAAAGCACTTGTGCGGGGTTGGGAGGGGAAGATGGAGACTCTATCATATTCACATTATTAGCTCGTGGTTTTCTATCATGCTCCTTGATGCATACGATATCGATCTGCCTCATGGGGTTGGCTCTCAGTGCAGTCCGACAGGGAAACAGACAGGCGGAAAATGGATTGTTTGCTGGTGATGATTTCTCCAACCTTCGACCGATAACCTCAGCTACACCGTATCTATGGTCACTCATCTGCAGCTGAAACACAAAACCGTCTATAGAGTGGAAAAAGAACACTTCGCAAAGTGGATAGGCAAGACAAAGTCATGATTGTGGACTATTTAGAGAGTGCAAAACCGTATAAGATTGACAGCATGGATTCAACATGTTTGCTTGCTTAATTCGTCAGGTAAATTGTCAGTGAACTGTTCATTAGTAATTAGCATTGAACACGTATTGAAGTATTTTAGCTCCCGTCTGTCGAAAAAAATAATCAAGACTCTAGTAAAGATTACCCATTCAAAACAGTTACCGATTATCCTCTCGTATGGTGAAGAAAACATCATAACAAAAGTTTTTCTCGAAAAATTGGATTCCACAAAACGCTAGAAATGTAGTAGCCTGTCGTTTTTGTACCCCCTTTAAACTTAAATCAATATATTCACGTGAAAGAATTTTAAATTGATAAAAACGACAAAAGCAGAGTAGCTTGGCATCTGAGAAATTAAGCAGCATGATTTTCCATGTAGCCCATTTTTCTACTGATTGCAATAGCTGTTAAAAGAAACCTACGGTTGGTATATAAAAGATCTACATATTCAAGGTGAGTCCTTCCCCCCACCAATGAATCATGTTTTTATTTCACTTTAGATGACTTTTAGTTTGTCTGGCTGATAATTTTAACTTACGAAAATAAGTGTATAAATTATAGAAATTGAAAGTGATGATTTTAAAAATGGGATTTTCTTTCATGAAAAGTAAAACTTTACGCCTACAGAACATACGATTGCAATTACAATCAAATCATGTCTGTTATCATCTGATTTACGAAATAAGATACTTTGTGAAAAATAGACCAAGAATAACGCAAAAAATAGAAACATGTAATATAACTGAAGATGGTAATCTTTGCATGCACCTGGGGGAGTTACTTTGAGATAGATTAAGCTCCATTGATCATTGCAACGATTCAATGACGGTTTGTCTGGGTCAGTAAAATGTGATTTATTCCAGGCAGCGTAACGTCAGAGTCTGTCTCCGGGACGGGGGAAAGCGCGGGGACGAAGAAGAAGCCGGATCAATTATATGTTTGGTTGTCACAACGTATTTTACAATTTTCGCAACGGATGGCCAAACATTCCATAGTTATACAAAACAAATCTCATTTTCACCTGGGGGAGTGGATTTGAGACCAGCACGTCTTGAAGAATCGTTGCCATAATTCTGTATCAGGGGTTGTGAGTTAAATGTGCGTCTAACCTCAGCGAACTGGATGCTACGGTCGATTTTCAGTATTTTCCTAATGAGTAGTATACAAATGAGGGAACAAAATTTCTCAGAAGCACACGACAAGTTTCGCGGTCCTTGTAGCCGGTCAGGTGATGAAGTCGATCACGCAACTGACACTCAGCAATCGGGCTGTCACACATAAGCAAGGGGCTGTAATAAATGGTACACGGAGTATTCAACCAAATATACAGCAACATTCCGAAAAATTCGTTCAGTCATACATACATACACATATACATACATACATACATACATACATACATACATACATACATACATACATACATACATACATACATACATACATA
>UZAN01045488.1:0-27698 GCA_900618425.1 Echinostoma caproni
CACTACTTGTTTAAGTGTGTGTGTGTGTGTGTGTGTGTGTGTGTGTGTGTGTGTGTGGTTACACCGGTTTATATAGCTCACATCATCGGGGATATTTGCATGGGTACATCCGTGACGCGCTTAAGCCCCTTTCCTCCAAGCCCACGACAATTTACTCAATACTGTATCACGCACAGTCTGAGCATATCTGATTTCACTGTCTGCGAGTTGGAAGATTCCAACAACCCATGCACACACACACACACAAACTTAGCTTTCTAATAAGTTTGACATACCGACCGACCGTGCTCAGTTTGCTAGCCGGTGAAAAACGAATGAAAAGGTAAGATGAGAAATATCTCCGAGGAAACGAGGTTTGCGGAGGTGTGCGCGCCCGTGCCCGCGCACGTACGCGCGCACATAGATTGCAGCTGACCATTTACAAGTACACCGGTTACAGTCCCCGGCATCGTCTTCAAATTCAAGCCGTTTTATTGTTTTCCGATTCTTCTAACTAGATACGATACACGGGTGTTTGGGACTTTATGCTCACATGTGCATCTGTGTGTGTGTGTGTATGTGTGTGTAGATATGAAACACCATGTAGTCACACCAATACAGAAACAATAGAAGTCCAGATTTGGGGAATATCTTTCGCTTATATCGCCCCGCATTATCATTATTCGCCCGTGGGACGGTGCAGTCAATTTGAGGGCATACGCACATGTACACGCATGCACACACACACACACACACACACACACACATAACAGCGCGTGCCTGTGTATTGCACCTGGCAGTACATGTGCTTTGCTTTCATTCGGGGTCCGCGATTATTCCCGTTTGACACACGCACCCGAAGGAACATCGCAACGGATACACGCAACATCAGCCAAGTCGACAGCATGTCCCACAATCATCGCAGCTGCAACATTGATTGTCTGCGGTAGCCAGTTTGACAGACCACATCAATGACACGGACAACAGCCGAATTCTGTGGTTTTATCGCACCACTTGCGATTATTCTGTGCACCTTGAACAATTGGCATCTTCTCGTGTCCATAACATGTTCACATGTGTACATCTTTTAAGTTGATTGTTTTATACAAGTGTCCACATGGTTCAGCACTGGGGGTGCTTGTGTGTGTGTGTGTGTTAATATGGACAATGGTGTTTTGTATTCCACCCGTACACACATGACCAGCATGTACTGATATTTTCCAACCGCGATTTTAGTCCCTGCATAGATAGATGGACAGACAGATAGACAAACAGACAGATGTATGGAATGACTGACAATCGAATGCACATATTCAGTCTCAAAGTAGCTATGGTACGCTTGATACACCGTGTAACTAACTAACTAACTAATCATTCGAAATCGTCATGTTTATAGTTGGATAATGTGTAGGTGATCACGGGCAATGCGCCTTTTCGGTTATCTACGCACACCCGCACACACAACCACACCTGCTTGTCCAGTACAACGTCGCTGTTGTTGTTGTTGATGTTCCCATTGTTATTGCTCTTATAATCAGTGACCTCTACAAACATGTATAATGGCGGAATGAGTAGCTTTTCATCCCACCTGTCAGTCCCGCTGTTCTTCGGGTTCCAAAACTCTGGTGAAACATAATCGCGTGTATACCATATGTCTGTGATACGTTACAAGAATGTCTATTGGGAATGTATGGATGAGCAGAGCATTTTTGTGTGTGTACGCGCGCGTTTGTGTGCTTGAGTCTGCGACGATGCCCGAACCTCGGAATCATGTACGCCCGCACACTCGCACCAACAAACACCGTTCTCTCTCTCTCTCACTCACTTGTGTTAACTTAAGCCACCAAGGAGTACCTCAGACCTCAATTACAATGAATGGGTTACCACCTGTACAGATAGGTTTTCGTCCATTCGTGTCTTGAGCACAACCAAGCAACGATATTGCGGTGTATGTTTGGGCGGGGGTGGGGGGTGGGGGGGGAGTACGAAGTAGAGAGGACAACGAGCTAGGAACAGAAGTGGAGATTAGGAATAAATTTGATTCCAATTGGGGTATGTTGATTTCATCCGACTAGGCTGAGGCAGAGCTACCGCTGGAGCTGCCAGTAGAATTCGGAGAATTCGGGGATGGGGGTGACGGATGAATTAGAGCAAGTGAGGTTCAGATTAAACCACATGCTCGCTTGTCGGTTGCGTGCATGGACAACTCCACTCCGACGCAGGTGCACAAACAAGTAAACAAATGCGGTTGATTTCGTGAGACCACGTACGCACACGTGTATCCTGTTCTCTCTCTCTCTCTCGTCAGTCTGTGGGTGTGTATGTGCACGCATTTGTGTCCGCATATATACTTAGTCCGTGTGCACTATGCGGTCAGCCTGACCGTTCATTACATCCACCCTAATAGAGAAAATGCACATACACACACAGACTGACAACACACAAGCAAACACATTGTTGTACCGGCCTGCGTAACCATTTTGCTGCCTACAATGGCATTCACATCGCAGTCAGGAGCCCCGAGATTGTAGTGGAAAACAGGTGAGATTTAACTGAGGCTGAGACGTAATCGGTAGCTTCAAATGCGGTTCAGCTGCATCCACATAAAGGAGAATTCTGTTGATTGAATTCTGTGTTCGCCCGCTGTCCGAAGCAATGAGTGTCCCAATCTCTCGTGGGTATTGATTTTCAGTGATACCATTACCCAAAATGATTGAGAAATATTTCACAGATGTTACCCTTATCAGGTTCGATCATAAAGTGCATCAGACTGGAGGTGACTTGAATCGATCCATCCGGTTGAAGATATAAATGGAGTTGTAGTTGAAAGAGGAACACGTTTACACAACCCGTCAGGGTGGGACTTCGTACACTCGTGTTTCGCTTGAAAACTAGGCTAGTAGAGAGACATGGCGAATTTCTGGCATCAAATCCTACTCCTGCTGCTACTCCTGCTGCTGCTGCTATGGCCGTAGATGGTCTCAATCAGTTTCATCAACAGCGGAACCTCTTTCACTGCTTTACCTAATACATATGAAATAAACATGACCGATCCTGTGGCCAGCATTGCACCTATCGAAATCAATCAAGAATTGGCTCGATGAAATCATTACAAATCCCGTGACCCTGCGGAGTCTGGCCAGTTGTCTTAAAGAAATGCGCTGTCGTCCTTTGCCCTGCACTATATAAACATTTTATTAATTGTATCTCGCAGCAAGGTATTCCAAACTGTTGGAGAGTAGCCACAATCACCCCAACAACAAACAAAGGTTTCTAAAAATTCGTCCCATTAACTGCATCTCAGTTGTTTTCAAGGTGTTTGAGAGGCTCCTGATTAAAACCCCATAGACACAGTTCAATGTTGCTGACCCAAACCAGTATGCATGCACCTATTCCAGCGGTATCCTGGATGCCCTTGCATATCTCTCCCATTCCGTTTTATCCAACCTTGATAAGAAAAGAAAGGGGTCCGTGTGTGTTTCCTATAGTGATGTCTTCGGCACGACTCAGACAATTATTGTTGAATATCCTATCTTCAGGCAGTGTTCAACCTCCTATGAATAAAATAAGTCTTGATCAACTACTTCTCCAATCGTCAGCAGTTCGCGCGATACAAACGTCGTTTATCTTCACTACTGCCCTCCTCAAAAGGCGTACTGCGAGACGCTATGTTATCCGTTTTTTCTATTTTCCGTTCACATATCCTCTATGCCTGTGAGTAATTCTTCTCTTCTTGTTAAGTATTCAGAGGATATAATATTTGGACTACCCTACATAAACCCATCATCTCAGGCCATTCTACAAGAAGGCCTGTCAGATATAGTTGCGTGGTCTCCACAAACGAACCTCCGTATGAACCCCTCAAAATGCAATGACGTAATTTTTCCCCTGTGAAAGGTCAAAAGTATGATGAATTGTCAAATGTCAACCCGCCTTTATCTATCTTCAGTGATCAGATGGATCGACAACCGTCTGTCAAATACATCGATATTATTTTCAACCGTAACCTCACCTGGTCTAACCACGTCAATGGCGTTTTTCTGAAGGTCAGGAGGTATACGTTTTATGTTTCACGTCTTAAATCACTTTCTCTACCAAGTCATCGCATCAGGCGTTTTGTTTTTGCTTGTGTTTTACCCCACTGGCTTTATCGGTCTCCTGTTATCTTCCCCGGGTTTTTAACAAGGCCCTCAAACTCATTTCCCGATCCCTCAAGTTTCTGTCGGTATGTGGCCTCATACCACGAGAACATCTGGTACAGCATGTGGTGGCACACAACCTCAAGTCTTGTAAAACCTTTCCACGTAACATTTCATAGGCTATTTCCCATCCCCTGTTAGTACCTTTCTTGCTCTTCTATTTATTTCACCCGTAAATTTATAAAGGCGCACACTGAAGCTTATCTGCGTTTTATCGTACCGTATCTCGTCGAATTTCTTGTATGCCATGAACTGGTTTACGCGGAAAGTCCGCGCAGAGTGTTAGTCTAAATTAATGATAGAGACCATTGTATGACATGGGTTTTGTGAGTTTTGTGTTCGTTTCATTTCTTTCGATTGGTATGTTACATTTTGACTTTTGTACATTTCGGTCTCTTTTAATTGCTGATACAATCTTTTTATGTGGGTGCTGAATATCCACTCTTTGAGGTTTATAAAGTGATTCCTTGACTTGACTCGACTTGAGTTGAACAACAAAAGATTATCGTTGAAAAGGATGACACCGAAATTGACTGTCAACAATTAAAAAGTGGATAAGATTATCGGTGTGGTCCATACTATCAGTGAAAATTTCCAACACGTTTGAAACATGATAAATTTCCATGCTAGATACGTTGTAATCTCAATTTTTGGGGTGAAAACAGGTGTGTTCTGAAGGAAATTTTTTTTCCTCTCATTTAGAAAATCACTTGATTCATCCATATTCCCAAACCGTTATTTATTCACAGTTTGTTGTGTTTCGTTGCGAATTCATTGACGAAACGAGATCGGAACACGGTCTATCACGACCGTAGCTCTGGCGCATTGCTAATTTAAACGTCATAGAACGGGAAAGATCAATTTATTTTGCTGATATCATAGTTTAGCCTCAGTTTGAGGATCAACATAGTTTTGTTTCCTGGCAGAAATTGAGCATCCTCTGCCGGAATCTGTCATTTTCACGGATTTGAGGTTGGTACCAACGACGGCTCATCAGCAGTTTTCGCTTTCTCCGTTTTTCTCTCTGTCCGATTTTCACCATAAGGCTCCCAACGGACAGCTGCAACAGTCGTTGATTTACGCTGGAATTTCTCCTAAAGGAAATCAGAAGATTTTTTGAACATTTTGTACAGAGTCCCTTTCGTCAGTTCACTCGGCTAAGGAATCCTTTTCGCATTGAGACGATACGTCAGCCGGATTCATCGTGTTTCCTGTCGCACAGGTGATCAAAACNNNTCAAAACAACAAATCTTCGAAATCGTGCAAAAAGCCGAGAACTGGACTGGACTGGCTTAGGGAGCACGATGCATACATGTATCACCTACGCCTGGTGAACTGAGACGAGATGCTACTAACAGAAGTCTAAACAAATAGATCACACAAGGCGGACGTGCATTCCGTCGTCGACTAACTCTTCTACTCGTCGAACTACTGGTAAAGAGAATGATCAACTCCGATTAAACATATTCGAACGGGGTATTTTTCTAAAGAATACATTGTTTCACCTTGCCGTATATGGTAATACTCGAAGCGCCCACATACTAACTTCTGGACACACGCGTGCTTACACACAACTACACACACAGTCTTATACACGTGTACTTGGCACATTGCAACGTGGGTCAGTGAAACCCGGTATTCACTCCATTAGTCTGATGCAAATCCCTCAGTTCCATTTAAGCAACTACTCGCACCACACACACCCAAATCCACACCAGTCATAAGAGGGATTAGATTGCAGATAGATGGACAGACAGACAGACAGACTGCGCACCTTGTTTTAGTCGTCCACAGAACGCAACCACCGCAAACCACTGTCCGCTTCATCACTATCAACAACGACAAGGAATCTCAGTAGCAAGTTGTCTTTTACCCCTATCACCGTCTCCGAACCGAGCACACCTAAACATCACCTCTTAAGTAATACCACCTCCGCTTACGCCACTGCCAACGATAACGACAGCAGTAACTGCAACAAGAGATTAACCTGGGATTCACCGACCTGACTGTCGAGAAATGAGCGAACGGTGATGGCAATTGCAACACTCGTTGTCGTACTGTCCCCGCGAGATCAGCTTCGACTTTCCGCGTTTGTTCGTCTGTATGTGTGTGTGCCCTACTTCTCAACAGACGGTGACACCGCCACACACGACCTCACCACCACATCATTTCATCCGTTCGTTATTCATTTCCACCATTTTCCTTTCCATGAAGTTGTGGAGTTAACCGACCGGTTGTTTTAGTCTCCTCCTCAGTGCAGTTCGAAATCTTAATCGTGTGCATTCTCAGTCCCATCCGCATCACACACACACACACACACACACACACACGTGAAACGGCTATGCACTCCACACACACCAGACGTTGACATAAACAATCACCCCGCCCGGTGAACACGGTGAGTCGGTGGCCAGTCGTGAA
This sequence comes from Echinostoma caproni, assembly GCA_900618425.1. Classification (NCBI taxonomy): domain Eukaryota; kingdom Metazoa; phylum Platyhelminthes; class Trematoda; order Plagiorchiida; family Echinostomatidae; genus Echinostoma; species Echinostoma caproni. Next base: position 6,600 of record UZAN01045488.1, read on the forward strand.
TTATGCTAATTACTTGGTTCGGGCGATTAGAAACGTGATAATTGAAGCATACTGTGCCCACCACTGAGCACAAGCTCACCTTAACTACAGATACGATAACGATTACTACACCCACACCCACAAACCGGGAGATACACACGCGCACATCGGGAAGACATGATAATACTACGGAAACCTAATGTCACTCTGATTGACCTATCACACACACACATGCACACACACACACACACATACACACACACACACACACACTAATACACAACAGATTGCCTCACTCATTCTTTTCGGTCAGGTTTTCTTGCTGCTCATCCTCTGGTCGGTGAGTGACCGTTTCCAGTCTGGTTCGAATGAAACACCAACATTCTATAGTCTCGCCGAAAACACCCGTCAACACCGGTTCTCTAGGCGCATGATTAAACTGTGGCATCATTGCAGATTCGCACTCCGGGAAAATCCCCAACAGCAGGCACAATCAGACACTGATCGGAAAGAGGAGAGAGAGAGAGGGAAATAATCTCATTTGGGCATGGGAGAACAAAGTTTCGACCGAACGTGACGGAATTCGTGTCACACCTTGTACCGTTCCCTTGTACGTGATTCGTGGCCGAGATAATAAACTCTGGCCGATTCGTGTTGCTCACTGGATCATAGAAACAGCCAAAAAAACAAACACAAATCAGGCGTTCTTGTGTACTTTACTAAAACAACGAATGTTTGAAAACAGATGGATTCGCACAGACTAAGCATTTTGTTTAGAGCCATCACAAATGGTCTCACTGGTAACGGAGCCTCAGACCAGTACTTTGTTCTTCCACTGATGTGAATCAGCGATATATGGGCAGATAAATATCTCAATGATGATGATGATAATGACTTTTTTCTTTCAGAGTTTCCCGGTGGAAGAAATAAATTTGTCAGAATAGCTAAGTAGCCTACTTGTGGACTGTAAGCGATTGTAAAAGAGAAAAAAGAGATCGTCTTAATATATAGTCCCAAATAGTTGTTTGCTTAACAATCGATCACACGTCGCAGTGCATTCTTCGGTGTTAATTCAATGATTTGAGTGTACACAGAAGCACGCTGAGTGTTCATGCATCCGCTACTGTTTCGCACATCATGTCGTGTACAGACAACTCTGATGAAAGCAGCATTACACGCACACAGGCATGCAGGCTCAACTTATCATTAAAAAAGGATGCAACTAAATATTGTCACCGTGCTCTCCTTCCCAATGAGCAACTATTACCACTATTCGTCTCCTCGAGCGTGTTCATTCTCAGGAGAGACGAGCGCACAGTTGAGCCCACAATTTCTCGCAGAATATAGACCAGTCCTGTATACTGTGCAAAGACTGACGGGGTACATTTGAAATCGATGACGTGACCGTAAAAGATCTGCAAAACACGGTGGATTCAATTGAACTGATGTAATCGAAGTTGTTCATCATGATCTAAAAAATGTTAGAGGCATATTTTAATATGCATTAATGTAATTAATGTGAAACTGTTGATTCAACCATGCTTCCACGTGTTACTGCTCTTTCTGCTTGTTCGATTCCACCCATGTGACACGCGGAGAATGAGGCTACTTTAGTCTGGACCCGTAATCTTGTAACATAAACCCGCAATTCCAACAGGTTGCGCCCTTGGCGTGCCTTTCGATCGGTTGCGCTACACTCGGAAGGTCTATTCGCGGCCTCAGTTAATGAGTTTTAAACATAATCCGCTCAATACTATACCTTTCATGTCCTCGTCGGCTCATTTTCGGATTCCTACTAAAATGAAGAAACGCAAGCGCGGTGGCTGGCAAGCAGCGTTTATTCGCACACCACCCTCGAAAATGACTGTCCCCTCATTGGTCAGCACGAACTTCCGGTTGCCCTTCGCAAAGATGACGGATCTAACGTGCACCCTTGATTCACGCATCCACCGTAACACGTGTGTTGTTTATATCCAAGACTCTCGGCTTGACCATGATGTCGAGGACTCACTAATTGAAATCAGTGATTTTAAATGCTTCCGTAAGGACAAGAAGCACTGTAAGAAGAAAACAGGAGGTGGAGTGATCACGTACATCAACTCAACCTGGAGCGGCAAATCTGAAATTCTTTTGATTATTCCTCCGACGGCATCGACTACTTAGCTGTTCAATGTTTCCCTGGATTTTCGCGATACAGAAGTACAATCATTACCAACTTATACGCAGCCCCCTTTTGTACCCAGTCTCACATTTCATCTTTCTTTGATGCATTTATTCCGTCTTTCGTTCCCCTCATAGACAATAGTCTCCACATCATTGTTGGTGACTTTAATCATGCATCCACCTATCCCATAACTTCTTTTGGCTTAACTGATATTTGCTTGTCCCCCACAAGAGTTGATTCATTTTTAGACAAGGTTATTACTAATCACCCAGAACATTTTGCCCTAAAACTCACCTGCACCTATTTCCACTAGTGATCATGCACTGATTCTCATAAGACCCACATTCCACTCCCGTCCCATTCACAATAAACTCACAAGAACCAATCAAATCACCATTCGTCTTCGCAATTTCTCCCGAAGAAACACCTTTCTTCTTAGGCTTTCCATTGGTGTCGTTTCTTCGCGGTTTTCTTCTTATCCCTCTTTACGCAATGCAGTCATTGGAACATTTAATCACACGTTTAACCTATACTGCCCTTTTGAAACTCTATTTGTTTGTAACGGCAGAATAGCATCTTCACTGCTGAAATCATTCAGAAGACGGAAGGAACGATCGTACAAATCTACAAACTCAGCGGCTGTCAAGCATTACACCGACTTGATCAAGGCTGAAATCAAACGCCTCTCTGCCTCGTACGCCTCCCAGCTTCTGCTATGTAACAACAGTAAGCGAATTTGGCAAGGTATCAAATTTCTGTGTGGAACCAAATCCAAAACGTCGGATTGTACAACGGATTTGGACAGTGTTAATGCAGCATTTATCCACCGATCAAGCGATGCGGTCACGCCATTTGTTCTGGACGATGTCGTTCAAGTGGAGGCCGTCTCGAATGAAGAAACTCTTGAACTTCTGCGTACTGTGAAAACCACGTGCATTGTTGGTCCAGATGGTCTTTCATCTACCCTTCTGAGATATGGAGCCTATTCTCTTAGTGAGATTTTCACATCATTTTTCAACAATTCCTTAAAACCCAGTTCCATACCAGACTGTTGGAAACCAGTTACAATTGTTCCCATTCCCAAATCCTCTACTCCAAATGTTCTAACCAAACGCTTTCATCTTATTGCTTTAACCTCTGTTGGACTTAAGCCAGCAGAATGTGTTGTTCTTAAGCGCATTCAGTCCTCCATTGATGTCCCATATGATTCTCTTCCGTTTGCTTATAAACCAAACAGAGGCACGCTAGATGCAGTTTTCTCTCTTTTACATAAAATTACCAAGTCCTTGAATGACTGCAAAATCTGTCCGTTGTGTGTTTCTGGATTACTCATCCGCTTTTGATTCTATTCCCCGTTTCCTTCTTCTTCATAAACTGGAGACCTGTGGTTGTCCTAGACGGTGTACCAGGTTAGGTCGGAAGAAATCCAAACCGTTGTTGAACAGCTCTGGAGTACTCCAAGGTGCAGTTCTTTCCCCATACTTATTTTCTATATTAGTGACTTGTCTGCTTGCCCCTAATTCTCTCTTCAAGTGTGCTGACGATGTGACCTTGTGTTAGGCCATCTCGGACTCTTCTGGTCTTTCACAAGTTTCTGACAACTCGGATAACGCCCAACGGTNTATCTCTTAATCCCTCCAAATGTTTCGACTGTTCTTTTACACGCTTTTCTTCACGCTTTTCTTTCCCACGTGAACCGGTATCGACTGGCTCTGAATCATTCCCCGAGTAAACTGTATTAAATACCTGGGTGTTTTTATTGATACTATTATTCACTGGACCTCTCACATTAAACATATCGTCAGTAAGCGTCGACGACTTTCTTTTCATATCCGTGAACTTTGTCGGTTTTGCATTCCACAATCAATTATTTCCAAATTTGTGTACCGGTATGTTTTCCCCGTTTTACCTTATTGTTCACCTGCTATTTTCTCTAATCTCCTAAAGAAAGATTTTAGACTGCTTCGAAGTGGATTGAACATCACTAGCCGTGTCTCTTCAATCCCACTAAAGGAGTTGATAACTAACCTATGCTGACGTCATTTGAATACATGTGAAAAGTTTACGCATAAGATTCTAATCGACTCCACACATCCGCTACACGCTGACCTAACTTCCTGTTGTTCCCATCCCTCAACTAGATCACAATATCGTTGCGTTCCCTCTAGGATAAACATTTATCGTAATTCCACGGTACTCTCATTAGCACGTATTCTTGTTAACAAAGAACAGGTTTTCACAGAATTTGTTAACAGTTTTGGAACTTAAATCTCTTTTTACATTGTTATTTTAATTTTCTCCCTTGTTCCAAACTATACATTTTTTAACTGAAATGTGGGCTTCATGCTTGCAAAAGTTATTACAATATAATATTATAATAATAATAGTTAAGCATTTTTATAGTTTAGTTCGCTAATAAAAACTGGTTCAGTGAAAACAACGTAGCCCATGAGATACGCCAAAAGGCTAGACGATACGAACGGTCAACTACGTAGCAAAAGATCACCACACTTTATCATTTATTGAACAAGCTTTACAAAATCCACATTTGTTCAAAATAAAATGCTTTCCTACTGGTTAACCTGAGACTACTTCGAAACTTTTTGATCTAACTCGCCTACAGTGGTATGACTAAAGTTTGTGGCTAATGGATTGTGGGTTTTCGTCAAAGCTTGACGGAAAAGATGGCGTATTATTTTTATTATTGTTATTATTATTATTATTAGTAGTAGTAGTACCATCTGTCCGCTGTCGGTTTATGTTGCAAGCGCGAAAATGATGCAGTTATTTCGTGACAAATCGATAGGCCAGTGGAGAAGAATAGGACAATTATTGAATGCTTATCAGCATTAGAAAATGTTATGTCCACCCGAACGTTCCATTGGTCGATCTGCTAACCACATGTTTTCCGATCAACAGAATATCTTTTAACCCAAACTGAAGTAAGGTGAAGTTTCAATCTTACTGACTGGCCTCCTCTCACTTTCCATATCTTATGAAATCCGTATTAATTTACCCATGAGTAAGATGCAAAAACTTGAATGAGGCGAACAGAGGAGCAGTATAGTAGCGTAACGCGGTATTTATGCCGTGCAGTCAGATCACAATTTCCCCATCCAAACTAATATGAGGGAGAAATCGTGTGTTTCTGTTTTGTAACAAGAAATCTAATTATATCCATTCGTAAATATTATGACAGTGTGTAAATTCTGAAGACAACCAACAATTTTATATATGAGCCGGAGCTGTTTGAGAAACCGCGAATCCCAATGGAAGCTGTTGGCTGACAGTATATGGTGGTGGAACGCTTGGCATCATCGGTTGCTGCACAGACGGGTCCGTGGACGCGTACGGCATGGTCGGTGCCAGCAATGGGACACTGGGTCCGGGGACAGTAGTCGCTGCGGTTGCTGTCGGAACGGTAGTTGTCGACTGCGCAGCCCGATCCGTATTCAAGCTAATCACTCGGGATCCGAGACGAATGGAGAATCCGTTTGAGCCCTGGCCACCGGGAACCGCAGCTAGGGCACGTTGCTCCGCGTCTGCCTGTAATGCTTCCTGATTCAGAGTACACGGACAGCAAAACACATAGGCTAGAAGATCGCATAGCAAGTTTCCTCGGATTCGATATCGATTGCGCACACGTTCGCGAAAGAAACAGCCCAACAGAATGTGGATTGGTACCAAGTACACATTGAGTAGTGTGAACACGTAGGCCACACAACAAAGCACATACGATTGACCAATCGCTTGTGCAGTAGCGCCAAATACCAGGCAGGGACAGAACCAAGACATAGCGAATAGACCACAGTCGGGTATGTCGAACAGACGCCATGTCCAGTTTTTCAGCGGAGTCAAAACCGGCACTGGACCGGGCTGTGTGGTGATCACCACAGTTGTCTGGGCTGTACCCAATGGTTGGGGTTGGCCGGGGACTGGTTGCGGCTGGACCGTATTCAGCGGATATTGCATCGCCATAGTCAGTCTGTAGAAGTTTGATAAAGTGGAATAGATGGAACGGATGAACTGGCGTATCAGGTTAGCAACTGTGAGGACATTACGTGTGATACATGGAAATTATATGGAGTGACGATCAATATTTTTAAACATATTATTTGCTAGTCCTGGATGAAATCAAAACTCAATCAAAAGACACCTGGCCTTGCGTTTATCTCATTATCGCTTCATTAGAAAAATATTAGAAGTTGTTCAATAACAGGAAATTGAACAGGAATATTTAGAGCAATCAATGGTGCCAACGCAAAGAATTGTAAAATGAATGGTACAAATGGGTACAGATAAATAGAAAACGGAGAACAGAAAGAACAAACGAACAATTTTTGTTAATTTCACCGCACCCATTTGGATATTTTATGTCCATCATAGAGAACAGGTTTCCAAGAAACAAACTGCATAACAATCGCGTCACTGGGCCATATCTCTTAGCTTCCCTAGCCATCGGCAATTCTCATCCCTTGGGCCCCAGTCTGGAAGGTTAGCTGCACCAACCGAAACTATTGTTGAGGGTAACTTCTCCATAGTTCTACACCAGGTCATAAGCTGACCCCCTCTGCGCCTCTTCCAGCCTTGCCCAGCACACACAAAGAGAGTACAGAATGACAGACGAATGGCAGACATACGCAAAATATAATTGAGTCATCGGAGGTGGTTGAAAGCGATTACCTCCTCTAAAGCATGACTATCACTAACCGACTAACAACAACAAAGTTCGTCACTGCACACACACGATGTTCCCACCCAACCTGAGCAATGAATCGAAGGCATCGGTGGTTGAGAACAAAAATTCGACTAGCATCCTCAATCAAGGGAGGCCAAGTCTCCTAACCGGAAAGCGAAACACTACGAACTATGGTGATGCCCAAACTTCCCTTAAGGGACAGTTTGGATGTCATGGTGGAGCCACAGATGTCGCAGGTTGGCAAAAGTTGCTCTAGCTATCGTTATTCGTGATTTGATCTCTTCCCTAACATTACCCTCAGCTGCGACTAACCTCCCGGGCTACAAGAAGCTTTCAAATACCGCCAACTAAATACCACAAAGAGCGAGTGTAGGCACAGGATCTTGCCAGTCTTGCATAAGCAATATGTACGTGAACGATTCAAGCATATTCCATATTTGAACACCTCTACCGCCAAACGGTTCAAAGCCTGTTGGGAACAACAACCGAGGAGAGGACCTAAAAGAACAGAACTTGCAGTTCTCTAACAGGATTCATTCCGCCACCCTTAAACAGAACCGGAAAGATCTTCGGAGCCCGACGTTTTTTTGATATCCCAGGACTTGGATCTCCTTGTGGATCTCCACCTCAGAAGATGGATCTATTTGGTTGGGTTGTGTTTAGACGAACCTATGCAAACAATTAACTCATTTATTTACATTGTTTATTCAGATATCACTAGCATTACAGAAATCGTTACAAAGTAAGTTCCTCGGACTACCAGTGTTCTGTTTGGTTTGAATAATCTACTCATCGAGTGATCGTTTCCGTTACACACTTGATGTATTCCATCACGGTTCTGCTCATGCTATGAACGGAGTAGCATTGCGCTTGTCACGTTTCTAGGTGGCGAAAAGATTAACTGTCGCCGAATTAGTTGCCAGCCTTGAATGGGCCTGGTTCATACCCACCGAATAAGCTATCTTCAGAGGAGTAGAAGTAGTACTGGTGGATGTGGTGGATTTTTGCTTAGAAATCATCCCTCCCCCATAGAACGCGGAATGTTTCTGAAAACAGCCGTGTGGCATAACAAATTTGACGATTAATTACTAATAAGGTCACTGTACTGTTCCACCTGTTCACCACTACTTTCCAAAAGAAGCGAAGGAACCGGACTGCTGAGGAATGATTTGCCTGGAACAACCCCGTTGATTTGCAGGTAGCATTCAGATGTGTAAAAGCCAGAGGTCTAGTTTCAACTAAAAAGGCTGGCAGTGCTGGGTATACCACCATTTACAACTCTATTTCCGAGAATCTTCGTGCCTCATTGCGATCCATGGAGTGGGCTCAAACCTGGAGTAGATCACATTAGAGCAGGCTAAGAACCGTTAGGCCATGCAATAGATAACCTATCTGGTACTGGATGGAGTGATAGAACACAGGCAATAACAATAACGATTAAATTATTTTTACGATAACTACGGCCAATAAAATGCATTTGTAACGCTTCATATTTACAGTACTATATCATTATTCGCCAGTGTTTGGAGTCGAACAAACCTCCAGAGCAGTCGGACTTATCCGCTGAGGTTGCGCGTCGTTCAGTGTTGGCGTAGATATTCGTAAAGGATTTAATAGTGGCTGCACAGGGAAAACACATATTTGTTTATTGTATAATCGATTACATGCATGTAATAATACAGTAGCGTTATAACCCGACTTTCTTTTGGTCTGCCTTTGATTTCTGATTACACTTTAGTTCGGGTGGAGTCCTTCGGCGCGCAGCACGACCAGCTGAAATTCCTATTACAAATGCTGAACATCGCACATCATGAGTGTCATTCGGTGTTTGATCTCAAAGATCCCCGTCTAGCTCAAAAAAGAACAGGTTCGATCCGCGTGGTAACCGGGTGATGGTGGTGATGGCCTTATTCAGTGGCTGGTCAGCGGGAGTTCATGTGCCAAGCGATAAACCGTCTCGTCCTCAGTCACCACCGTTGGTCGTCCCAGACCTCTTGGTCAGTGAAGTAATATGTATCCCAGTTGGGTTGGATTCGCACTGCTGATGAGACCCAACCAAGTCGAAACAGCTGTCCAGTGCTTCCTAGCCTTTCAGTTCACGCTTCATTTGCTATATACTCGACGAAAACACCTTTGAAATTGAAACAAATCTTCTATTATTCACTTGCACTATGTATCCATTCACAATCAGCCACCGTGACCTAGGGACGCACCCGGTCGCGTAAAGAACCACAGTTTGTTGACTTGAAGTTGCCGAATAGTGCAGTAGTCAAATAATTGCACACACACACACGTAATAGAGTTTACATGTAATGAGCATACTGACCACGGTAGTATTCATAGCTGAACAGTTTGGTTTAAATAAGGGCGTTGATCAGTTCTCCAGCACATACTACTTGTCACTGATTCATTTCACAGATTGACTAAACCGCCCAGACAACCCTCAAAACGTGTGATAGCCTTAACAGAACTAATTTGATTGCATCTAAACTGACCAAAATTTTAAGTATACTGATGATATTGCCATCTCTGTTTCGCTTTATAATCAATCAGAACTGGCAGCACATAACACACAAACCAATCCCACCTCGTTTCATATTCCACTTCATCCGGTCTTAATCCGAATCCCAGAAAATGCTTCAAATGTATTTTTACTTTAAACCGTTCCTCATCACCCTCCGACAATGAACCGATTCAAGGAAAGTCAATTATCAAGATCATTCATGTGAAGTACTTAGGTGTCACACTTGAACTTAACCTTCGATTGTCTTTGCATACCCAAACGATTGTTCGCAAGCTCAAAGTTCTCTCCTTTCAGATGAGAAAACTGCACCTTTTCTATTCTGATTTTTCGATGATAGAAGCATTTGTTCAACAATGTGTTCTTCCCTTTACTCCTTCCCTGTAATTTCCCCAAGTATGCCGAAGGCCGATTTCAAGTTGCTGAGGCGTGACCTCTCAATGATCAGCCATAACTTCCAAGTTTCGCTGTCCGTTCTGATTGACAATATGCGCAATGCTCATAGTGATGCGTGCTTGAAGTTTGCTGACAATATCCTATCCGATTGCGTCCATCCTCTGTACACACTGACTTGTGCCCATGTAAATCCCACCTCTCCTCCGTTTCTAAATACAAACTTATCCTATCTTGGATATTTGGATACATAAACTGTTTGCTGTCTTACCTTGCCCGTGTACAGACTGACAAGAAAAGTGTTCATTCTGAGCTTTCGATTGCACTTAGTAGGTTATTCATGTTTTTGCACGTTTGATATCCCACGCTTCTCGCTTTTTTGCCAGTATTGTGACGGTGATCTCTTTCTGATAGAATGCTTGTATATAACTTACTAAAGCTTCAATATAATACACTACACTTTGTTCAATTACAATACAATGCAGGACACATTTACGTGAAGGTGTGACTAATGACACCAGAGAGGTTGGATCGCCCCCCCATCCATCCAGAAAAGCATTTTGAGTTCCTAAACATCATACATCGCCCTACACAATCGTAATACTTGCTTGACTTGACTAAACGCTCAACAATACGATACATATAGTCTTGTGATCATAATAACACCGTAGATGATTCGATTTTACTTAGAGTGGTGAAATTCGTAACTTGTATGATAAACAATAGAACTCTATATACACAATCACACCGTACATTGATTATCACTATCCAGAGCTAATGATTTAAACAATTGAATTATACAACAATATTTGTTCCATAGTACATGTCAAGAAATCATAACGGAATACTTACCAAATTCTGGCCCAATGTCCGTCTGAGGTGTAATAGTTGTGGCAAACTGTTTCCGTCAGTGAGACAGCGATTTGGATGGCCTGTGCAAAAGCAGCTGGATGGACAAAGGTCATCGAACAAATCGTTTTCGGAAAAATCGATAAGTAACAGTCTGACTGGCTGTTTCGCGAAATTAGTTCTTTCCATCTGAGCTGTTCGATTTCAAACAGATGAAGCATCGTACACGATTTGATTGTTAGTCATTATCATTCCACCAGATTAAATGCGTACCAATTGGACTGATGACGTCATAGTTACTTCGCTTGTTGGTTTGTGTTGCCTTATATTGATTTTCCGAGCCAATTACAATCGCATGCTGAACGAATTCGCAACTAAACGTCGATTAAGTTGATCGGCTGTACCGGGCTCGGTCAGTGACCTCAATTAGTGGCCGTTATTCACTAAAACAGTGCTTTGTTAAATTTTTCGCAGTGATACTTTTGAAATTTTTCGTTTTCTTTGCTACACTTGTGTCTCATTCCACCATTATATATGGATGGTTGCATGCTTTTGGACTTTAGTTGCTAACACTGTGTGGTTGAAAGTGTATCATCATTAGTTGTAATCTAATAATATCAAATAAAGTCAAATCAGTTAGTTCGTTCGTTTATTCACCCCCAGACGAGTGCACCATCAAAAGTAATGTGAAACGAGGAAGTAAATTTTAAGTAAATGTATACATCGGTTCAGGGCTGACGAGCTCAGTCAGCCACGTCAACACATAACTCGTCAGGTAAGGAATGCGTTAGGCTGGCGATGAGCAGCTGCTTTGTCTTCAGTCAGTACAATCAATAGCTGTGAGGCGCTGCTGTACTTGTTGTCTTTTGACAAGCACAAACTGATACACACTGACGTGTGTTCAACAGTCAACTTGTGGTGTAACATCATCTTTGTGGATCTGTTTATATGGGAGGAATTTGAGAGTTGATTTGATTAGATAATGAATTCTTCGTGTAAATGAGGTGTGAGCTGCAAAGCTGGGAAGCACCGGATAGCTGTTTCGACCTGGTTGGGCCTCATTAGCAGTGGGCAAATCCATCGACCTAACTGGGAATCGAACCATGGACCTCACAGGTAGAACGTAAGCATACTACTCACTGGGCCACGGAGAATCTGATCCGACCATTTTTTATTTGGAATATACACAATAGAGCGTAATCCATCTTGTCGCGGGCCACGGACATCGCTCATCTCAGCACTAGCCTCCGGTTGGAAACTTTCGAAACCTGACTACATTCGGTTTAAATGTAAATCAGAAATAATGCAAGGGAACAGTATAGCAAATGGGGTAGAATGTAGGCATGCACAAAATAGGGGTGGAGGAATCAAGATAAACCGAGAGACATGCACATAGATTTCGAACATTTATTGTACTTTCATCTCGTCCATGTTCTCTTTGCCCTTCTTCGTTTTTGAGCACTGGAGGCAGTTGCTTTAGCACGGAGTCCACCAAGTTTTGGCATTGTAAGAAAACTGTAGAGATTCTTGGTTTAAGATACTCCTCACCAAGGGAATTCACTTTGCAAACTGTACGGACTCACCGTTGATTAACGCGCAAGTTACACTCTATTCCTGATAAGCATTCATCAGTAGCAAGTGAGAATAGGACGCCGCTATATTTTCAGCGGTGGTGGCCAAGTGATTAAGATCATCAAATTTATGACCCGAAAGTCCCGAGTTTGAACCGTTCCACCGCTGCGCATCTTTCCCTTCCTAAAAACTGACTATACATTTGTATATTTAATAAATAGAAAAGGTAGTAAACAAAACATAAAGACAGACGAGCAATAAAGGATTACGGAAAGCGGGGCAGATAGGCCAGTGTGGACATAGATACGAGTAGATATAATTAAATGTTGGTATTTCTCGTCTAAGTTAGAACGGACGGTTACAACATCTGTATGTGTAATCATGAAGTGATCCATAGTAGGCGGTACGTCCCGAATGTGAAAACAAGACAAGCTAGGGGATAAAATGGCACCCAGCAGGAGATCGGATTGAGGCATCCTTGTTAGAAATGAATTACCATCTGCCAGTAAAGCAATCTTTGATCCATATTAGCAACGGTGGTCCAGCAGCTCACAGCAGCATAAGTGGAATCTATGAATGCAGTTCAAGACAGTGCTATAATCAACGAAACACACAAAAGAAATATTTTTTCCAGAAATATCATTACTAGGTAAAACTGAGTGAATGAGACGGGCAATATCGTCCGTCGTAAGTGGATCGTTTGCACTGGTACACAAACTGATTGCTACTGTAAAAAGGGACGTGTGTTTATACCGGGTCAAATAGGACTCTCTAAGGTTTTTAATAAAGGAAGAATGGAGTCAGTGGGTTGAAATCAAACATTGTTTTAAGGGGGTGGAAGTAAGGCGTGCAGTTTTCCGTCCATCTGTTATGCTCTTTTCATTGACATATGCGATGAAGTGAGCTAGCTGGATAATTCAACTACATAACCCATGACAACCAGCGATTGAAGTCATTTGGACGCAAATGCTTTCTTAAGGTGAATGCTCTTGGGTTCAGTGACCACGTAACTTGGACTATCAATAAACTTATCGTGTACGATGATATGGCGCAGTTCCCTTATCCGGTTGGGACGGTGTGTTTGATGCCAGTTGCTGTTATGTGGAAACCAAGTACTTCGTAATTTGCGCCGCGTAGTTTCTTCAAATTGTCCCACGATTGATAGCAGTTCAGGGTTCAGGGTTCAGGATACCCGTATAGAGCCAATTGAGTTTGAACATATCAGACCTAAGATGCGTGTGGGTAGTCTTTTCCTTCGACGACGGAGGAGGGAGTCGTCTGTTTTCAGTGAACATTCTTTGTCTGTTGGACGTTTGCTTTCATTGAGAACATGATGACATGAGTAGATTCTAATGGGAAATGGGTCAACGTGGATGTAGTGAGGCCCCGATCATAGTGAATGGATGATACAGGTATTGACCAAACTCATGCAACATCCTGATTTTCATCACATTTGTTCCTCTTAATGCTTCGTTTTTTCAAGCTCATTCAAAGGATTGAATATGATATCGTCCCACATCAGACGCAACCTATCGGATATAATACCCTCTTATAGATTTGTTTCCATTAGCCACATGCCATTAAAATGTACGATTTCGCGATTTTGACGATGGTTGCTGATGCATCAGTTGTGAAATAACAAAGTCAAACGTAACTAGAACTTACTTATTAAAATGGCTCATAGATTTCGAACATTTATTGTACTTTCATCTCGTCCATGTTCTCTTTGCCCTTCTTCGTTTTTGAGCACTGGAGGCAGTTGCTTTAGCACGGAGTCCACCAAGTTGACTGCCAAGCAGAAGTTTCCAGGTCACTCTAATACCCCTAACCGTTGACGATCAATGTCGAGACAGTTGACTTATCTCTCTTTCTGACACAGTTAAAAGTTTTCGATCAAATTAACATCCCAGTTGCTGTGCAGTATTTGAATGAGTTTGACATCAAACTTGACTCCTCAAGAGACTGCATAAATAGAAAAAAAATGATAGTTAATTAGGTCTAACCGTTTTTACTACCAACTCTAGGCGATAAGATATACCATCCTTCATCTGTGCAAAATATGATTTCCGTGAATGCATTTAAAGAGTAGTAGTTATCGAAAAACTCCCTTATCAGTGCAAAACATTTTGCGGTATCCAGCTTGGTGCGTACAGGAGACCAATAGCAAGGCACTCAGTATTTGCTTCCGTCCCAACTCATCAGCCGGGATAAATATTTACTTCTTATGACAGGTAAAACGAAATGCATTAGAATATTAGCTCAGTGGATCAGCTTTCACCGTATGCTGAATTACTTGTCGATTACCAGTGAGATACACCCATTGCCAAATGGACAGGCAACGCGATTTGAATTTATTTAGGTTAGAATATTTTCATTAATTTGCTTATTTACTGTGCACTGAACGAAAGGCGACGAGAAAATTAGAATACGTTTGCTCAGCTTAATTAACACTCTCATGGAACAGGAATCATTTATTAAAAAGGATGAATTCCCGTGCTGCTTTGCTTAAAATATTTTCCAAATCGGATCTGTAACTTTCGAACTATTACAAAATTTATCGCAACACTCAAGGCCAGGCTAGTTCCAACGGTGATAGAAGAGAACTAAGAACGTTGAAGTGGAAGATAAAATCAGGAATAAATACACTTGACCCATAGCCATATATGTACAAGTATGATAATGGAGACTGAAATGTATTTCCATAGTCAGAGTGATGTTGCACGAGTTTGATCAACACCTGTATATCGAAATCCTAACATAGATCAAATTCAGTGTTAACAACTATTAGGGTAGCGGTTCCTCTGATCAGCCTGCGATGTGAAGCAGATATGCGCATCCGGTAATGTGACTTTGCCTAGAATGTCATTCAAGTCAGCTTTGAGATTAGCACTACTACTACCGGACCCATGAAAAGAGCTTGAATCATATTGATTGTCCACAAATCCAGAGATACAAATCTGATGTGTGTGAAGAAAACCCGTGCACAAGCGGCCACAACCGTAAAATCTGTCTCACAATTCCGGGCGAATTTTTATCCAGTCGCTTAGATACATGAGGTATCGTTGATTCCTCAGACAAAAGACAAAACCTGACTNACTCCCTGTAACCGAGCCTCTCAGCATGGCTCTGATGGGACTGAGTGGAGAATCTGCGCAAACTAGTCACGGAACGGTTCCAGCAAAGCGGTTTGAGATGCATGCTTTGTCTATCAAAAGTGTGGTGGTCAAACTGTGTAGCATGTCAAGTGCCCATGTTCGAATCCGAGTGATCCTAACGGATGTGCCTTGCGGATGCGCCCTGTCGCACCAAATGACGGCTGCCCATGAGTGCTTTTCGGTTACTAGTAATTCTTTGTTGTTGCATGTGTTCGATTATTAAACTAAATATTTTCAGCTATTCAATACGAAACAGGCCATGCTGAATGTTTTATGCCATAACCTGACTACCACAGATTATTTCTCATCTTTACTTAACAGATCAAATATGGCAAATTACAACATCCCCACGCTGAATTTTGCCTTTTGAAATCATTTGGATGACCGCGATCTTCGGGGAAAACATCCAGTGACATGAAAATTCGATAGCACAGCAATCAAGTAAAGCTGCCTTCTTGACATACATTTGGGTACAGGCCGAACTTGAGTCAAGTAGAAGCTCTTACCTAGTTCAGTTCGTCCGCGCTCATGTGCCTCGCGGACAGATCACAAAATGCCTCACCGTGTCCGTCGGGGTCATCAAACGTGATGCGACTTGTCATCGTGTGTGCAAAACCAGCGATTTGATTCGTTAACTCGTTTTGTAATCAGTGAACAAGTATTCGAGAAACTGAAACAAACCTACAATTAAAATCAATAGACTACAGATAACGTGAATATAAAGGGGTTAATTTCGAGTTTTGTCCCCTCCCCCCCCCTGCCGTTGCCTCCCGCCGTTTCACATACACAAACACCACCATGAAGGTGAAGGGGAGATGGGGCCAAGGGCAATTGATCAGTTGATGGGATACTGTGAACAGTGACCTATACGTGCTAACAGTCTTAGTAAGGAATTCTCTCAGCACGTTCACTCACTCACTCACCCACCCTCCTTGTCTGTAGCATTCAAGACCATCACAGGACTGAAGTATGCTCATGAGATTTGGACGATGGTATGCCCAAGCAGTCGGTCAGCCACGTTCCATATCCTGAATGATTAGTGCTCGACAGTGAAATCACACTGCATGATATCTTTGAAGAAAAGAAGGAGAAAAAACAGAAATGGCTGTGACACCCCAATCATGTTTCAAGGGGTGAAGAGCTTCAGATGAACGATTAACTGTTTTTTTACGAAATGTTCCCCTTTTTGTCCAATGACGTAATCGATTTACGGGGACAAAACTAAAACGGGCTATTGGTGATCATTAGACAGATGAGGAGATTTGATTGTATGTCAGGGAATATACAAAGACAACAGTTAGCCTGATCTGTTATCACATGTTGCATCGAAACTTAACGACTCCGAACCAATTGTAATTGGTTCCGATTGACTACATGTGACATCTGAACCAAATGTTTCAAAGTTTTGCTTTATCGCTCTCTCAGAAATGTTTTTAGTGTACATAATTCTCGAGTTTGGGTCTTCAAAACTCACCCAACAAATCATCGGTAATCATCAATATTATCAAATTTGAAATGGGATCAATGGATATGATCACAACCTCGGAGATCATGTGATGATCTATCGAGTTTACAGTTTTAATTGAACATTGATGAAGATGTACAAATAGCTGACGAGAAATCACTGATCGTCGTCCACTTGAAGATCAGTGTTCAGAATCGATGCCGGTTGATTGTAAGACACAAATTGATTGCAATCAATTGGTTTGATCGGTAAAAGCGTGTGTCACGTAACCATAGTATGACATATTGCCCACTGGTTGACTGTGTCAATTAAATCTTATTGGCAATGATAAATCAAATTGGTTTCTATCTAGCTTTCCAAAGTGACAGTCGGCGGAAAGTAAAATATATATACACATATGAATTGTGAGCAATATGTTCGATTCGAATACATGTAGTGTAAACACCGGTCTTTTGCTTCTTGTTCATATTTGAACTCCTCCCGTTCGTCCTATCTGTTCCACAAATTGATACTCTTTTAACACCAATCTCTCTTAGTTCGAGCCGTTCTCTTCCTTATTCTATCTTTTTCTACATAGCTTCTATCGGGTGACTGACGAATTCAAGTAGATCCTTATTTCTCACATAAGCGGAAAACTAAACATGGGACAATGAAGAAGTGACTGTTTACCACTCTAAATCTCCACCTCGGTTGAATGTTGTTTTAGAGAAATGGATGCTTTAACAGTTCGAGGATAATAAACGGAGTTTAAAAAGAAAAAAACCCTCAATACTATTATTATAATTCCAGAAGATCAACGATGGCCTGAGAGGAAGTCCCAACCACAAGTAACAGTAAAGGTATGGATGAATTGGCGTACATACAACAAACAACTTTGCTCATTTGAAACATGTCATCAAACATTCCTTCAAACATATGGGCTGATGAAGTCGGTATTTACCATTTTTCAACACCGTAATTCACTCTAGGAGGTCTTTGTTCATGCTTGGCCGTTATGAGAAACCACTAATTGCATTGTTTAGCGTAACCCAACCGTAATACTCACAAATTTGAACCAAACCATAGAACCATATCATCACCATGCAACATTCGTTAGAATTTCAATGATCGACTGGGCAGCATACAATCACCAAAAGTTATCATTTCCCCATCAACCAATGGGAGAAAATAAGATGTTTCAACATTCTGACTCGCCTAAGACGGCACGGTTACAGTTTATGCCTCTGGGCTAAACGAGCACAGCTCAAGGCTGAAGAATAATGAGCAATGGCTAAAGGTTGCTGGAAAAAGTACTATGCTTGACTAAGAAAATGTAAATTAGTTAAACGAACGATCACCAACCCAACACCAGACAATCGCTTGGCTATTTCCTTTTATCTCTCGTAGCTACTTTTTGTTTCCGAGGTTCCTGTATCCGTTCGTCCAAATCCCAGGCTACGTGTCACTGTTACCACTTGTTTGTCCCCGTTTCCAGAAGCGATGGGTTCAAACTATCAAATTCTCCTACTGTACAACGTTCATGCATGGTTATATGTGGAATTCATAACTATGGTTTATCGGGAGTGCGTTTGGTGTATTTCCGGACCATTTTATTCATACTACTGAGACGCAATAGATAGGAAAATCCGCGAGTACGTAGTGTTGACAAGAAGATACTGACAAAAATCATAGTGAGTTTCTAGGTCTTTCAGATCGGTGCAGACGGCACTGCACTCGTTTCTGTGACATCATTCGTTTTCGGAATGGGCTGGGCTCAACGAGATTTCTAATGCTCGCCGTTTGTATTTCATAGGCTCCCTTGTGTCCTCCAAATTTAGTCATCCGATTTAATCGATATTATTACAATTAACAAAACAAGCTTGAAGAGTGGAATGATGTAGCTTACAGTGGAATAAATGTGGACGAACCCGAAATCCCTCAATTCACACAAAATATCAAGAACAGATCAAAGGAGACCGGCGGGTCATATATAGACAGGATAACTTTCAACCGTTTCCGAATACGTTTGATCCCGTCCAAAGGGCGTATGATTAGATACCTTTTGCAATTCAAGTTGTCCCACTATCATACCAAGATGTCCGGAAATCATTTCAAGTTGTCTGACCATTACTTCAAGCTGTCGTGTTGACCTCATCGATGCTCACAAGCCTCCCAGCGATGTCTGGATGAGCACCATGCAACACCGATTTCTCTAACTCCCATTGAAGTGTGGGGGACGATTGTGAGACGGGTTTCGGTCACACATGACATACATATTGTTTGTTTATCTTGCCAGTACGCGTACACCTCTCTGTATGTGTCTGTGTGCTTGTCCCCCTCCGCTGATACCAACAAATCATGCACGATCAACGCTTGAGTCATTGCTTACCTTCATCGCCTGATGCTACAGTAGAATTCATAAGCTACACCTCAAGCGGCTGCACCGGCTCTATACTACCCCGCTGCCTTGTGGGGCAGACTTTGACTAGCAGAAGGCTCCGGTTGTGAACTCTCCAGGAAAATTCATCTGCCTTGTTCTGGGCAAACTGGCAATAGTCCGCCCATAAGCGAATCATGGAATGTTTTACTTTTTTATGAGATCATTCCACCGTGATTTGTTTGGCACACAGTCCGACCTCAGACATGTGTGAAATACAATACAGCACGCAGTAATACTCATTGTTCAGACGTCAATTTTGTAGGTTTTCCATCAAATGTCAGTTCAGTTGAATCGACATAACTAACTATCCCAAATTTCAAAACGCCAAACGTGTAACCTCGATAGCTCCAACGGTTTTGACGTGCCATATCAAATTGGAAGGCATCAGATGGTGTCAACAATATGAACAAATCGAATGTGACCAGTGTGTAGTTAATATCGCACTCCTCATGACGGTTGTCACCGTTACCCAAACCTCCTAAAAGGGGAATAAAATCTGTGCAACTGAAGTCGGTTGATTCCAAGTCATCCTGTTCTGTTCGATTTTTGGTTACCACACACATTCACACAGCAATTCCATCAAAATCACTGCTAACAATTACAACTATTTATCGAACTTGGAAAAGGTGATTCTTGATGCGGAACTATGTTTTGTTGTCCACATCAGCCATGCAACACATGGTAAGCGTGTATGTTACCAATGCATGCCACATGTACTGGCCCAAGTGCTGAGAAAATTGAAAAATGGACTCTGGAGTTCACTGATCGTACGATGGATGCGCCTCCGATCGTCGATGAAACCGAACATTAGCACATGTCCCAACAGAGTTCACCAGCAAGAGCCGCGAAGTAATTGGATACTCTTATGGAAATGCCGTGTTTCTGTATGGGCTAGTACGATGCTCATTCCCGTACATGATGCTTACCATATTAGGCGGTGTCTCACGAGTTCAGTCAATACGTGTAGTATGTTATGGGCCTGAGCAAGTGAGTTTTTTCTGTTCTGTCTCCCAGAGCTCTTTCAGTTCTATTGTTGAATGGACATAGATTTGATTGTTTTGCTTTTATTCGTGATTTACCACAAGGCTTTCGGTGAAACATAACAGACTGTCAGATATATTAACAGTACTGCTTGATGAACACACACGCACGCACTCGCGCACACGGCGTAACTCACGGCGTAACTCATGGTGGATAGCCAACTGATCCCGTGACTTGACACGAATGACTATTGTACACAAGACCATTATCTTTGTAACGTAAATGTAAACTTGAATAGCTGTCAAATCTGAGTTCCGGTCTATCAGTCAATAATCTCTAACAGATAGCAAGATTTTTTCTCTTACGCTCTCTTGTTGTTATTGTGGTGGTGATAGTGGTGGTGGTGGTGGTGGTGGTGGTATATATCTTTTCGTCTAAACTGATCAGGCACTCATTGGTTCTGTCTGATTAACTAAGCTGTCCCGGTTTTGGGTAAGAACAGGGTGATCTTCTGACATGCATACATACACACAAGTCATTTCACCCAATTGTCTGGAACCAATCATACACTGGTCAAAAAGTGACGACGAGACGCACTCGGGCACGGTCACTGGGTCGTTACACCCCCTCCCTAGTCCGCACTGGGAGAGCCGAATAACTAACGGTACTTCACAAATAGGGATTGATGTGATATTTGTCTCAGTAGAGGCGTACACATATGTATCTATGTAGACAATGTCTCTACTAGTGATACTCACTCCTCTTACCCCGCAGATTATTTTAAGGAACAGTCCTTGCGGCTAAAGTCAGAAATTGTGCATAAACACTTTTAGAGTGCATGCGGACTGCAATTCCCAATTACACACACACACACACACACACACACACACACATATATATAT
>UZAN01045489.1:0-17922 GCA_900618425.1 Echinostoma caproni
GCAAATCATTTTGGGTGTTCGGGTCAATATGAATATTGCAGGAGGCCATCCTGTTGGTGAGGAATTCTGGTAAGAGTGTAAAACCATCCTTTTTGAAGGATCGTAGCATTCTGGAAGAGTGTCTGCACGCTGGCCAGCGGATAATATAGTCAAAGAAAGCAGAAGGTGATCACTTTTACCAACAGGACTTAGATACGAGATCATGTCGGTCTGGCGTCTTTCGTTGGTAATCGCAGGATCGTGCATGGAGGGACGCTGGCCGATACGGTATCTCGTGGTCCACCAGTGTTCATTGAAGAGGTTTATAAGGGGTACACCAAACATTCTATTTCTAGAGTGGCATACGGGCCGGCCGATACTCGAGGCACTGAAGTAGCCCAGAATAAGAAGGTGTGAGGAATTGCAGGTGGGATGGAGGTCGCGAAGCTAAATTAGAAGTGATTGACATTCCTCCTGTGTGCTTGATAGAAGGCAATAAACAATCCTCAGGAGGAGTGAGTCCTTGCTCGGGAAGATGATGTTGACCCATAGGATCTCAATTGATCGGATGGTAGGAAGGGAAACATGCAAAGCGGGCGGGAGGGAATCATTGAGGAAGAGAGCCACTCCACCTGCATGGCCACGGTTTGAGTCCTTTTTGAACAAGTCGAAACCATCTAGCATTATTTCGCCACCTAATATCTCTTGATTGAGCCACGTTTCAGTAAGGGCTATTACGTGTGGCTTCTTTTCGCTCGCCAATTGCCCCAAAATCATGTAAGACCCGAATAAAGATTATGACATTCGAGCACCTAACAAATCCTAGGGTAGGCTATCCAGTAAGATATTAAGCGACTTGTAAAGAACTTAGCTCGGATGTCCAACCTACTATGCCTCCTAGTGCCAATTGAAGGGACCCACTGGAACATATTATCACATTTGTGTCCGGAGAGACCTTTGTATCGCAGATCCAACAATAATTTAAAGCTCACAGTATTAAAAAATCAGATTATGCGGAGATCGTCCATTTACACTGTTATGATGTGGGGTTTTGATGAATGAGAAAGGTTAACAGGAAGCCAACTCACGGATAGAGTTATGTCATATAGACTCATCGTGGGTTTTGAAGGATTTAAAAAAACATCAACATGAAATACACCCTTCAACTTCGTTGAACTTTCGGTGGATTTCAGACTTCTCATTCCATCTACAACCGTGTTGAACACATTTTGGACCACTTGCATGACTTTGGCGTCTTCCACCAAGGATGGCGCCCGGGTTTGAACGCAGTACTCTAGATGTTGCCTCGCAAGTGTCTTATACAATAAATCCACCAAGTCTGCCTCTTTAGAAGCTACAACCTCATGATTTGAAGAGGTGCCAAACTATATTTGGCTGTATCTGCTGGACACTGAGGTGTCTGTTTCAAGGTCTCGTCTATGAGGATTCTCAGGAGGTAGAGGTTGATGGCTCCCGTGGTTCGTACTCCGGCTCTATCCATTAGTGCAATTGGACAGCAACTGGCTGCACTTGCTAAGGTTTAGCGGGAGCTCTCTTCGAACCCGCTACTCGTGGAGCTTGTCTAAATCTTTTTGCAGTTTTGATACATCTGACCGGTCGACGAATTAACAAACTTCGGCTAACAACTATGGCGGAGTGTACATACCACGAATCACATCATTAATGTATGAAGAACAGCGTGGGTCCAAAACCGTCCCCTGGGGGAATCCACTGTATGTTTCAGCGGGCTCTGATAATCCATCTAGAGATTGCCATGTACGTGGATGATGTAACTATCTGGGGTGAGGACGCATCTAAAGTGCAGTCGGGGGTAGATCAAGCCAAAAACTGGTCAATCGATTGGAGCTTACCATTCAATGATAAAAAATATGTTTGTCCTTTGGTAACGCTCCTGACCAACCTTTCTGGGTAAGCGGTACAACCTGAATCACGAAGGCGGATCAGAACAAAATTTTCCGTTTCTGGCTGAATAGCAACCTATCGTTTTCCTCATTTACTCATAAACCCGATAAATCCGTACTTTGCGTCTTAAACCTTAATAAACGCCCTTCTTCGTGTATAATCAAAGAGGATTTTTGTTTTCTCCATGGATCATACAGAAGCCCGCTTTTAGAATACGTAGCCAAATTGTACATCCTGGCCTTATGCGCGATTGCGACGCTCTAGAGTGTGTGTAACAAAGAGCCACGAAGCTAGTACTGTACTTCCTTATCCTTTCCCATTTAATCCGCTTAATCTATATCCCTTAGATATTCGATGTATCCGAGGCGACCTATTTCTTTTATTCAACCTCTTTTCTTCAGGCCTAGTTAAACGTTTCTTCATACGATCTAGCCTGGAACATTTACGGGGACACCAGAGAAAACTCTTCAAACACCGTCCCAGATATCTCATTCGTTCCAGTTTTTTCACTCACAGGGTCATCTCAGAATGGAACAAATATCTACTTCAGATTGTGAGTTCCTCGTTTAAAACGGTTTTCAACACCCTACCGGACTCACACCGAAGACTCACATTTCCTCAGAACTAATTTTCCTCCATCTTCTTGGGGCTGCGCCTCCACTTTATCTTGCGTCTTCCTGTTTTATCCATTTTCTCTCATTCTCTTTCCTTCTCATTTTATCTCAATGCATACACCCTCAACCAAATGGCACCATAGTGGAGCTCACGCCTTTTTCCACTAACCTCCTTATCAGCTCGTGAACCGAACTGCAGCACAAAAGCCAATACGGAACCAGGACTATTCGGCGCAAGCATCAACTTCGAGTACTACTTCAAGAAACGTCCTATTCTGCAGGTAGGCTCGTAACCAGTATACTAAATCCGGAGCAACCCCAAGTCACTCCAACGTGTGTAGGAGGAAACAGTGGTTAACCGAGTGAATGATCTGCTGAAACCCAGGTACCATACCTCTACTCTTTCTTCCTTGTCAAGTCAACTTGTGACTTCGTCCAGGCCCGACGATCGCTTGGTGAGGCAAGATTGACCCTTAAAAAACCGTACTACCTATCGGTTATCAACTTTTATTGGTGACGGCTGTACGAAAAAAGGAGTGATCCATGAGGACATTTCCTGTTCATGTTCTCTTCACAACAAACTTTGGCTCTCACTATGATATTATATTCTACTATATTTTACTGCTTGTGCTTTATTGATCGCGGTGTTCAGCTCAGGTATATATCTAACCTGGGTTTGTTCCATCCCAGCGTGACACGCTCTATCTTTGATACCGCTTTTATTTGCTTAATTTTCTTTCGGTTTCCGGGACATTGATGGCAGTTTGTTAGGTCGTCAAGCTTTTCCTACTGTCGGTTACATTGTTAAGGTGTCACATGGCAGGTATTTGGTATTTTCTAGTAGCACAATACGCTAATAAACGTCTGGGAGAACTATCGGTGTTTTTGTCTATCTCAGGTAATGAAATACTAGGAGGTCGCGCGTACATTTTGAGATCCACAATAATTCTACTCGACAAGCCGTCGAGTACCTTCAAACTCATTTGTTGAAAGATGTTATAATAATACTAATAATAATGGTATATTTCACAAAGCCCGTGAAGCATGCTTGGAGCAAGACCAAATTGTGCAATATGATGAAAATATATCAGATATTCGCACAAAAATATAGCATAAAAATAGCATAGACGTGAGGTGATGAAAGAAGATAGCATGAATGACTGCAGCTGGAAAATACTGAGCTTAAAATCGACCATACAATGTAAGTTTTTGCTAATGGAGTTAGAACAGTTCAAAAAAGGCGTTGAGCAAGAGAGGATTTGAGAACAATATCGCAAACAAGGAGAGGTCGAAGGAAAAGAATTGAACCGAGGGATAAGGACTGTTGTGGAAACGGATAAAACAAAGATGTAAAGTGAGATACAGCGAGAAACATCTTTCAATAAATCATTCACATGAATGAGCGGAACAGCATGTCGCCAGCTTTCTGCCAAACAGTGGGCATCAGGGGCTTTACCATTGTCAGACAGAGTGATTTATATTATTTAGGCGTTGGTCGCTTTGATGTGGAACTGACTACACCCTAGACATCCAACATTAAAACAACTTGTTGGTGAGGCAAGGGGTGTGATTCTCAACCTGGTCCGGAATAAGAAAGCATGTAGTCAACAACCGCACCCAACAACCATTGCTGGTTCCAAGTTGCCAATTGTGGTTATAGTTAGTTTTTCGCTTCTAATTCTTTTGAGCAGCTTTAGTGCAGCCGAAACGTTTCCAGCAGACCGATAATTTGCTGACTTCGCAATTTTCCATTTTGTGAATAGGAACAACTATTGCAGTCTTCCAGTCGCCGGGTTTCTGCGCAGTCCTAAGCGACTAATTGAACAGCTCCCAGAGAGATCCAGCCACGATCACTGCAAATGATTCAAAAGAGGCCGATGAAACCCACCCTACCCCGCGGCTCTTTGTGCATATAGTACTTGTAATATATCACTTATTTAATATAATGTTACATGGAAGTCATCTGTTAAGGGAACCGCGTTATTCGGCACCCGCGCTGGCGGTTTTCTGGCGTCCCGCACATAATAATGGACCAGTTCGAAAAACCGACACATTTTCTCCGCTTTCTCGTCGCTAATTATGGCGTGCTTGCTTCAGACGGTCATAATTCATTCAACCGCTGCTCTGGTGGCTACCCGAGACTGCATATTTTTATAGTGGGTCCATGGACATTCCTTGGTTCTGCTAGACAGTATTCTTTCGAAATGACATCGATACGCGCTAGTTCTCCCAAGGCAGTATAATGTGGTGCATTATTACATCATTCGCAGTTATGAAGTAAGAGAATCAAACCTTTAAACAATTACCTTCCCCATATTGGGACCATGTTGTTCTTCATTCAGTTGTCGTGGTTTGTCCGTTTTCTTTTTCTTGTCGCACGTACTTAGAGGAATCCCTTATCTAGACAGTTAACCGCTGAACACAACGCAA
This sequence comes from Echinostoma caproni, assembly GCA_900618425.1. Lineage (NCBI taxonomy): Eukaryota > Metazoa > Platyhelminthes > Trematoda > Plagiorchiida > Echinostomatidae > Echinostoma > Echinostoma caproni. The sequence continues at coordinate 4,947 of UZAN01045489.1, forward strand.
TTTTTACCGCTCACCAGTCATTTTGAACGTTAGTTTCTTTTATTAAATTAACCAATTTCTTGTCCCGTGGTAGCTGTCCGAATCTAGAGAAGGTAAACGAATCATGACAACCCACGAAAAAGATATTAACATCGTAGCACCATAGGAAGTCCCAAATCCTACTGGTCTATGAATCTGGAGGCACGTTAGGCGAAAGCCTGTTTTCATCCTAGAAATCTGACCTGACCTGACCTGACCTAAATCCGATTTCATTTCATTCAAATTTCAAATTTTGCGACGTCAGGAGGCGTTCGCCTTTAAGGTGTCCCAAAAACGTAACCCGGCCTGAGACTGGCCTGCGTGCGACTGTTACAATTTCATCCTTTCAGGGATTATCTAGAATAAAAGAAATGAAAGGATGACTTGTTTCCTGTTTCTTGGAAGTAGGATGGGTTATGCAAAATCAAATCGGATTGAAAATTCATCGCGCTTAACTTCCATTTTCTTTGCCTATCATCACTATTCTACTGTATGTTGTACTATCATTCTTTCCGGTAATGGGCTTTTGTTGGTGAACTTTGAACTTCGTCTAAATACTGTGAAGCATCTTTATTTCACAGATAATTTAAGTGCTTTTCGCGAATGTATCAATTAGACTGAGTGCGGCAAGATTGGTTTTGCTTGGTGCATGCAGATATTCCCAATTATTTCAGAATTAGCTGAAAGATATTTCGAATTACCCATTTTGATATTTATACTTCATTGCCCGGATATTTTCTGTGATTATTTGTTGCACTTCGGTTAGATAGTGATTAAGACACAGACAAAAGCGGCCACTAAAGATTGAGACAACTGGACCCACCAACGAAAATAAAACATCACGATTGATCGCTGGAATCGACTATACACAGTGTTGGAAGCTACAAACACCCACCAACAACACAAAAATCTGGACGCTTGATTGGCTTGAAGTCACATTTCGTCCTGAGCTTACTGAACTCAACTGAATTGAACTGAGACTCATTGTCTAGGTTTTTACTGATTTATGTCTTTGTGATTATTGCCAGAATAGTACTGTAGAATAATTTTGGATCGAATTGTTTTTCGATAATTGTAGGTTACGCTCTTCTCTGAGGTTTGATCATGAATATCCAGAACGGGGGAGAAGTTATTTGACTAAACGGATTTAACCGAGGTCTTTTGGCTTCTCATAGACGAGGATAATAGCATGTTTTTGGTTAAAATACTTTGACGTACCAATCACCCAGAGCATAAACTTCACGGGAAAGTGCGTTCTTGGTAAACAAAGGGGATCTGGTCACAATACTAGAGTCTCGGATGGTACATTTGAATAGTGTTTTTCTTCATGATCCCAGGGCTAGGAGTGCTATTCGGCTGGCATATAAGTCAGGAGTTAGAGTGTAATTCATTGAGTTACAAAATGTAACTTGTGGTAACGTCATCAGATTACCACCCCGGAGGACGAGCGTTCGAATCCCACCACTACCGCCTGACTTCCCCATTTGTGTGTTAAATGGCAGTCCTTCGATTGGTGGATTCCCGCTTTCTGAAAACTGTATTATTATGTAGTTAATAAAAGGAAGTAAAAGTGAGAACATAATAGTAACAAGGTTTATTTCACGAAGCTCGTGAAGCTTGCTAGTGCGCATGATCAAATATACAACCATGATGTCAAAAAATGAAGGCCTAGACAGTTAGTAATTTAAAGATAGGGTGCGAACGTAAATTCCAAAAGATTGCATTAGATATCGCAATGATAATTTGCGATGAAAAAGCGACACAAAGCGGAAAAGATCATTTACTGGAGCTGGTATGGAGAGGACATCAGTGGAAAACGTCTGTCATGTGAAGAGCATTTAGGAGTTTACAGTACTGGAGACGGAAATATACGCTCGGGGGATAATGCACGGAAACTGGTTCAAAGAACAGGAGCAAATTAGTCAAGGTGAAAGATTTAAATTTCAAAGCAAGAACTGCAATCAAGTCGAAGGAGTGCACTTTGATATAAAAAGGACGGCGAGTGTCTTTTAAATAAACGGTTTTAATGATCCAACCGGATGGACTGTCTTCTGTGAAGAATAAACAATGGGTTTCGGGGCTTTATCGCTAACGGATTGTCTGGTTCGTATTATGTATATTACAAAGGCGTCGGTATCTTTGATGTAGGACTGACTGCACGATAGACCTCTAAACTTAAAACAACTTGTGAATGAGGCAGTGGGTGTATTTCATGTTGAATTGTTAAAAATCCTTCAAAACCCACGATGATTCTATATAACATAACTCTATCCGTGTGTTGCTTTTTCATTGACATTTATAATTCACGAACACCCCACAATATTCTTTATCTGGTAATTTGATGCCCGCTCTATTTCAATTTGGCGTAGTCAGAGAACGTGAGAAACTTGTTGGCCCTCTCCGGACATCATATTTGGCTCCCGCTTACCTGAGTGCTTTTGGCCGCAAACTTGAGGGTTGCTTTATTGTACTTTTTGTAACGAATTCTGTAATTCAGTACAGTAGNAGTAGAACACTTTGAATCATTTATGTTTTGTTTTAGGATTCATATCGATTTCGGCTACGCTTCACTCAATTGCGATTTGATTGACGTGCAGTGAGTGTGATTTTCACCCTGGTCCGGAATACGGACGCTTTTAGTCAAAACGGTGGAGGTGGAGGAGGAGAGAAAGTTGAGGAGCATTTTATACGATAAATGATTTGTGAATGCGCGCAATAAAATGAGTCGCCAAAGGTGACACCTGTCAACTTAGGAAGAATGGCAAAACTAACAGATAAGAAATAACCTAAACAGGATGAAAGTTAATAAAAAGGGATGCTTTTGCACGTCACCTACTGTACTTGGTGACGTGCAGACCAAAACATACATAGGGACAGAGGATGGTGGAAAATATGGTGAAAACGGCGTCAGTGAAAGAGACAATGGTAAATGGACTGCATACCCGAAGAGGTAAACTAATGTGTGAGCAAAATTGCTGCATTAGTCTGTCACAGGTAGAGAAGACTGGATTAGTGACTTGGGAGTTGCAAGTATAAACGAGGTAATTAATCAGGTACTGTAGTTTTAAACGACATTGACCGCGGGGTGTCATTTTCACTTCTAGAGTTTTTAGACTTAAGAGGTGTACTATATGTGAAGCAAGAATAAGTCCCAAAAGAAATTGGTAACAGAGCAGTGATTAGAGGTCAGTGATAAAGAGGAGAGTTTGATGTTGGATGGGTGACATCACTTATTTCAAGCATTCACCGGGTGGGGTCGGTTCCACTTCTCGAGGTTTGAGACTCAAGAGGTGTACTGATAATGTCATTGACCACATAGAACACCAACGACCGAGCTCTAGAAGGCGTGATCGAATTTCTTCTAGGACTTCCAATAACTTATTAGGTGGGAAGGAGCAGACAACCTTTATATCATCAGCAAATAGAAAGGAGGTTCCACAAAAAAAGAATTGCAAATATCATTCTTATACATAAAGAATAATAAGGGGTTTAATACGTTACCTTGTATTACGCTAATGGTAAAGGGTTGATGATGGGAGGAACAATTACCTATCGAAACCCCGTGGGAGCGATCTAATAAGTAGGAAGAGAGTCATGAGAGAAGCGGGTTACCTACCTCATATAATCAGGCTCTGACAATGAGCCCTAGGTGGGAGACTCTGTCAACAGCTCTGGTCATGTCATCATACACTACTACGTGCGCTTTACCGGTGTCCATTGTTTTGGTAAAAGTGTTTAAGGAGTCAAGTTAGCATGTTTGATAAGAGCGAACTTTTAGAAAGCCATGTTTGCTTCTTCTAAGTAGGTTTGCNGTTTGCAGTAAGAAGACAGTCAGATATTTGCTGTTTAATAACTTGTTCCATTAGTCTAGAGATAAAAGGTAGGTGATTGATGGGACGGTAGTTGGTAGGGTTCTGAGTAGGCCTGTTTTTGTACAGTGGGATAATGGTAGTTTGTTTTCATTGAGATAGTACAATACCACCCATCAAAGAAAGGGTTAATAGTTTTGACAAGTTGACGGGAATATCAGGTCCCCATAGCATATAGCGCTTAGGGGTAGTTCATCCGGTCCAGGTCGAGAAGAAGGCTTGGTTACACTAAGAAGGCAAGCAATATCTTTGGTGGTAAAGCTGATGATCTTTGCAAATTCAGTTAAAGAGGATGGCATGTTAGTAGTAGTGAAACTTGAATCATTGGTGGAAGAGGCGGTAAAGACGGAATTTAGGGCTTCATAGATTTCCTATGGGGAGGTGAGAGCAAATTTCCAGGAAGGTTAAGGTGAGAAATAGAGTGACTGTTGGCTTTAGTTCTCATCTTCTTCAGTTTGGATATTTTCCAAGCTGGATTTGGGTGAGACAAAGCCACGAGCTTAAGCTCGTGGTTTCCAAGCAAGATTTAAGTTTTTAGTTGTATTGGCCGTGAGAGAGAATGCAACTGCATGAGGAGGGAAAAGTCATGGGAAGTTTGGTGAAGTTTAGTTATTTTGTTGAATGTTTTACACAGTCTATCTATTTTGGAGGGAGAGTGACGGGTAGGTAAATTATAAAGGTTCAGCGAGTTGAGGCAGCAGGAAAAGTTTTGGTAAAATAAATTCAAAGTAGATTGTGGGTTAGAGGATAGAAAGAGGTCAGTTCAATCTTAGGGAATAATTGAGTCGGGTAGAGAAAACCAATCAGTAAAAAACAGTTAAGCATTAGCTGAAGCAGAACCAGACGTTCGGGGCGGCTTTATTAAAAACTTGGTAAGTGATTCAGAACAGATATTTGCAATACCGTTAGGCATTTTGTAAAACCAAGTCTAGACTATAGTCTTCTCTGGTGGAGGATTTCACACGGTGCGTCCAACCACCAGGATTGATGCTAGAAACAAAAGGACGAAAGTTGCAATGTTCTGTAAAAGACGATCAGCATATACAAGGGCAATAAAATCTCCTGCTTTAAGTTTAAGTCCAGGTGAAAAGTCTGATAAATGGCTGAAAGATCGGAGGAGGTTGCGAAGGGACGAAACAAACCGCCAAGCATTAACGCTAGGTTATGATTTGTGACCATAAGTCAAAGGGATTCCTAAGCTTTGTCAAGGGTGGGATCGTTCAGTAGAGTCGCCTGAAGTGGAGCTTTAACATATACTAAGCATCCACCGCCGCGGAGATTACATCGGCTTTTACTATAGAGATGGTATCCGATCAAGGAGTTAAGAACTTAAAGAGAATCCTCCTGCGTCCATGTTTCGGTAACCATAATGATGTCGAAATAGCCGGAGTACGTTTTTATTTTTAATGATGCAAATTTGTTTCCATCAGAGCGAGAGTAAATTAAAAGAACAGATAAATTGCAACAGTGAATTACGGTCGGGCAGTTAGAATGTTTATGTAAATTCGATGGGTTTGTATGCTGTTGTTGGTATAAACGCGTCAATATAAAACCAGGGCAGGAGTAAAGAAACTAGCCTGAATAGTGTGTATCGACAGAGAGCTGTGGTTCTAGCAGTTGGTATGCATTTCACTGGAAGGGGAAAGGAGCTAAGAAGCAAGGGTATGAAATTGGTGGTGGGGGAAGGAACGGATTGTAGACAGAAAGAGGTTGCTCAAGAGATACGGGTGGGTACTGAAGGAATTGTTAATGGTAAGAATGTCTTAAATCTACTGGTTGGAGTTGAGTTTAGTCCGAGAGATAAGGGACGGTAATGCTCTGGCTCATTAGTGTCATGGTATATCTAGGTGCAGGGTTGAGTTTCATGTGTGGATGGGTTTGAATGCACCCGCGAGGGGACGCAAAGTGGGTAGGTTAAGGCGCGGAGTTATAAAGGTAGGGTAAGCAATATAAGTTATTGGCTAATTTGGGGGAGTGGAGAAGAGCATCTAATGTACTGGTTTAAATATGTGAGCGAATGGATCCGGTTGGATCTGGGTAAATTCAACGAGGACTAGGTTTATGGTATGGGCTCTTCCCTCTGGTGGGTTTTTTTGAAGTTTGAGCAACGCAGGTATATGTGAATGGAGAAAGATTTCTACTGGGTTCTAGGGGTTCAGCATCGTATTTGACGCCGTGACAGGAGGATAATACTTGGTGATTTGAGTAAGGCCAGGGTGATTTCTTTGCATTGGGGCTTTTTGGGATGGATATCGGGNGGTTTGGCTATGTAAAGCAGTCAGGCTCGACGAATTCTCCACTTGATAGCGAGTAGTTCCCAACGGAAGAAGGGGAGGGGTGGTAGGCCCAGTGGTGCGAGCAGTTATTTCAGGACTCGAGCGTGAAATGCTTGAACTCGTGGGTGGAAGGAGTTTAGGAGAGGATCTGGAAAGAGCATCAAGTTCGAAATATGAGGACAAAGGATTGCAGAAGGAGTAAGGTACAGGCGAGCTTATCTCGGGAGAGCTACCACTGGATATGGTGGAGGCCCTCTGCATCTCAGACTTTCCTTTGATAAAATTCCTAGTTGATCTTTGAAGTAAGGTTTGATTGGGATACATTTTATTGTTTTAAAAGAAATATTTCTGGTAGTGGTATATCGTTTACATATGAATTCTTTGGCTAATAATTCGCTGAGCAATTGAAAAGAAGGGGCAGGAGGTTCATTGGGAAATTTTACGGAGTCTAATGCAGTTGCGAGGGTAGTTGTTCATGTTAGATGTTTTTTAGATAGCATCTTTTTTTAAGCCAGAGGGATTTTATCTGGGGCATTAAAAGCAACTGCCTATTTTGAGTTTGAGATGCGCTTGAAGAGTTCACAAGCGATAGAGTTGAGCACCATACCTGAGTGGGTCCGGTTACTCATAAATTGGGACAGAGGTTTATGAGGAAGACCAGTGGAGCCAGAACCAAGTTGCTTAGTTCTAGAGATTTCGGTCAACTGTTAAAATTTGTGATACTATTGTCTATCTTAGAGGTCATATTGAAAGTGTCGCTTTAAACGTCAACTAGGGGGACAGAGCAATTATTGAGAGGAGTGGAGGATTGGCTGGATCGGCGTGCACGTCTGCGAGCCGGAGTTTTTGGGCGCTCTGAAGTGTGTCACCTTATAGTGTTAGAATAAGATATGAAGGGGCTAGAAAAAAGATTTTGTCAAGATTGGTAGCCTATAGTGGTGTAACACAGTCCAAGTGTCAATGGTAGGTCGTTTGAATTGGGTCGTGTCAGACTGGAAGCCATTATCACTGCAACGGACCGCTAAGATTGGAAAACGTCAGGAGACACTAAACAATAATAGCAAAGGTAGTGTCAGACCCTGCAAGCAAATCCGAAAGACGTAAAGTACAATCAATAGTGATGGGGTACATGAAATTGGGTAAGAATTGAAAATTGTAACTCATTAAAAAATCCCAGAAACTGAAGTCTATTTCAAATCTCGCGCCTAATAAAGCAGCAGTTAAGGGCAAGTAAAGAAAAGAGGAGGTGCAAACTGATAGAGGCGCGACAGGATTGAGAGACTGCAAGGTTAGCAGAGAAAATGGAAGATACGTCCTTTAAACGTTTTATAACGAGTGAGGAGGGAGCAGATCGTATATTGCAATTTATTGATAAACATCTATTATGGAGTGCCGGGGTGTTTAGGGGTCCATTTACTTCAAAGACAGCCCATTTTGGTGGTCCAGAGAAAGGAAGTAAAACACTGACGTCCACATCAAGCCGAATTACCGCGAGTGTAGATCTACCTAAAGTTTAGCTGCTATCCCGCAATGAACTATCACAAAGTACTAGAGATTTCTCCTTAAAATTATAGTCCAAACTACCTGCAAGACAAATGACGACGGATAACACCTGCTGTATTTGCTTTACTGCAGTGAAGGGAAGACTAGAGTCACGATAGACGAGTTCATCATTTTACCCCCCAAGATAGGGCACAATAGAACATACACAATTCTCTTTCCGGGCACGCATACGAGGTAGTGCGTTGACTTCAAGATGGAATATTGGAAGACCTTAATATGAAACAATTGATGCCGATGTGCCATTCTTTCTAACTATTTAAATAAAAAACTGTATGAGTGCTGTGGAACAGATGGGTTACACGCCTGACCCTCAATCTCTTACCACACTGAAACAAATAGTGAAACATTAACTGTGTTCTCCATAACAGGAGTGAGCAGAAATCTTGATAGGATTGCTCTAACCGACAGGGAGCCAGATTTTAGACAACTGACAGATTTCACATCTGCAATGGCTAGAGTATCAAGGAGTCACTTTGATCAATTTGCGAACCAAATTAGGAGAATTAGTAAGTATTTTCAGTGGATGCAACTTTCTGGTAGGCATCAACATTCATAAAACTGTAGTGTGACTCTGGTCAAGAATGGTAACGATCTGAGGACACTACGATGTGCACTTTAAGTGGAAAATCTCACCGTCTTTTTTTATCCAAGATTTTGGTGTTTGAGATCCGGCACGATGGAACAAGACACGAGGACTCGACTTGTGTTTCATATGTTTGAAAGAAAGCCATCGAGGAAATGACTGCAATATGAAAATCACTTGCGGAGTTAGATATCGCACGTGGCTTCACTTTGCCAAGAGAGTCTTAAGCACACAGAATAAACCAGCCGCCGATGGTCACAGCTGAGCGACTAGTCTACGGACCAAACGTTTAATCCTACAAGTGTTGACAGTCAAAATAAGAGTTGAATTTAAAGAGATTACCGGGCATGCCTTACTGGATAATGGATCCAATACGACGCTTATTAAGTCCAGTGCACCACTTCAATTGTGGCTAAACAAAAATGTCCAGCAAGATACAGGAAAGAAGCGTCAGCTGAGACAGGTCACCAGAAGGATACATAGGCTAACAATACAGTGGAAAAAATTGCTGTCTCATCGGTTGTTCCTCTCGAGGCACACGTAAGAAATATCTATGGAAAATGCATAAAAATGGAGGATAGTATGTTTAGGCTGTACACCGTTGCAAGTAGCTTTAGGAAGAAATGGGCAGAAATGGCTCAGACGGCCTGGGAACAGAAGGTGACTGTTGTGGCACTTATCGAAAAATGGCTGAAAAATACGGGCCATATACCGAAAGTGGTTCAAGATTTGTTCTCCGTCTAACGGCAGGACCGCAATCACGGCTATGGGAGAAGAGGATTGGCCATTCTCATTAGAAGGGGCACCAATCACATCAAATCAGAGACCAAACTATGCACGAAAAACGTCCACTTGTGCATATCAACACTACCACTCCAGAACAGAACGGTCAACGTAGTATGTTTTTATTGTGCACCGGGTACAAACCGTGAGGAGAACAATAAACTACTATATGCTCTAAAGAGAGTAGTAAAAGCAGCTTAAATGGACATTATTTTTGGCCACTTCAATCTACCACATATAGAGTGGAGGGAGTCAGTAGAAGAGGACTACCTCAAATGGCTGAATGGGAATTCCCTGTCGCAACGTGTTAAGGAACGCAATAGATTCAGGTCGGGTAGTGCTCCACCGCTAGATCTAGTGATCACTACACATAAAAATGATACCATGGCGATACAATCGCACCCCCTCTCGGTAACAGAGACCAAGTCACCATATCGATCAAAGTGATTTTGCGGCAAGCTGAGGCACCATCTAATATGATTCGAAATTTTGGTTGTATGGATCTAGTAAATTTTTGAACTAAGGAATCGGAGTTGGTCGACGATGCACCAAAAGCTGCTAGTGTAGAACACTGTTGGATGTAAATTAGGTGAACACTTGAAAACTGCAAAATGAATTTGATCCTTTGTCACCCAGTCGACGCTGCGACAAGCCGTCGTGGTGGAGCACAGCGATAGCCAGAGTTATCAATGAACAAAATAGGTAATGGAGGAGAATTAGGGATTCCGAGAACCAGTAAGCGTAGATTCACAATTCAAAGTGTAGAATTAGGGCTGTTAGGCTAATACGAGAAGCCAAAAGTCACCATGAGCTTCAGCTGGCCCAATGCGTCGAAATCAAGATGAAGCAATGTTATAGCTAAGTTCAGTCCAAGAGAGCACTGAGATAAGTTAAAGGGTTATTAAGTGTAGGTGATTAAGGAGTCTTCAGAGACGACCAGGGTAAAGGAGACGCCCTGGGCGGTTATTTTGGTAGTGTACAACGGATTGTTGACGGTTTGTTAAGGACCTTGAAGTTAGAAACATCATCAGCCAAAATTGGGGAGCTTCGTCTATTGGAAGAGATAGTGCGCCAACATCTGGAGGAATTAGTCTATAGTTAGACCTCATCTCGAGTGTTGCGAACAGGCATGTTCACCCTTCTTCAAAAAGGATGCTGCCTGAAAGATGGCGTTCAAAGGCTTGCAACGAGAATGATTGAAGGTCACAGGGGGAAGTCAGGTGATCAGAGAAATCATGACCCAAGTGGAAGAGATCCAAGGTAATGTCATGGAAACCTTCAAAACAACGGAGGGATTATCAGGCATTGTGCCGAAGAACCTAGTTTAGGGAGAATTCAATTGGTGAACAAGGTGTCACTGTAAGAAACTAACGAAATCTCCGTCCATAATAGCAACAAGGTCGCACTTCTTCAGTAATCGGGTAGTACTTCTATGGAACCGACTTCCAAAAGAGCTAGTAGAATTACAGACAGGTGAGACCTGACGAGCGGGAGAGATGAGTTGTTCTTTTCCTTTCTTTTTTAGCAGGACAACTGAAGAATTAACCCATTCAGTGATGGATGCAAGACCTGAGCATAACACCAAAAGAACTCTGGACGCTCGATTGGCCGTAGCCATTTGCTATCCTGTGGAAGCTGAACTTAACCGAACATGTTAGGCCTCTTCACCAATTTACTTCAGCTAAGTCTGCAGTGAGCTCAAGGAAACTCGAAGTTTTGCTATCTCTACATAACCTACGTGCGACCGCATCTCGAGTACTGCTGCCACGCTTGGAGCTCCTAACAGATATAGGAGATGAAAGCGCTAAAGTCAGTACAAAAGAGCTTCACTATTGATTTGCAGGCAGTTAAGCAACCAGATGAGCTGCGAGACCACACCGATAGCACTAATCTTTTTACATTCATTCACTGAACTTTTAACAATCGCCGTACAAACTTCAAATCTGCCAACCATTCTTTTGCACAAAGAGCATTAAATCAAAACTAAAGTAGTAATATTACAAGAAGCCGCATTGATTTCAATGGATAAATTCGCACAAAGCACTTTAATGGTCTGTTAAATAAATATTCTTCACAGTAAACAGAAGAAGTCTCAATTTCGGAATAGAGAATTCACCAACGCAAATCCACTGCCAGAAAGAATGTCGGTGGAATAGCGGACAATTCAAGGAAATGCGAGTAATCTATGAAGAATTTTCAGTTTTGTCAGATGTTACATAGGCCGCACAAGCTCGTCCGAGCGGACAGAGTGGCTTCAAATATTCCCTTGTTCTGACTTTCCTTACTAACGTTCCCGAAGCAATGAAGTTCACAGGATACATGTCAGTATACCTGCTACATCTCCTCCGGTGTGATGTACAAAACATACTACATCACACCTGCATACCCCTCAGCCTATCACCCGGGGGCTAGTCGGCTCCTTCTAATAGACACCGAAGACGTACATCTTACCTTGCCGCCACTCATATGCACCATATCTGTCCATATGATTCCACACGAGTCTCTCTCTACCATTTACCCCGTGCCGTAATTGCAGTTTGTACTAGTGCGACGTCGTCTGATTTAACTCCCAAATTCAACGACGCCAAACAGTTATTAGCAAAGTGATCCAATCATCTTTATCGCCTAGTGTAACCCTTTGTCAGGATGAGACCTTCCATGTTTTCATCATTCTCCATCAACATAAATAAATTGTCTGGTGATAGGGATTTTCCACTCTTATCATCTGAAAAGTGTGGGACTAGCGGTAGGCTATTCAATTTTCTTTGGACCTATTTGAAACAGGTTGATAATTTACTTGTACGATATTTGCTCCCCTGTCAATACAAGCAATAATCTGCGCACTAAGAAGCTCGGTATTTCTCATTCCATTTCTCCATGATTTGGAGAGGGAGAGTTAAAGAACCATTTTATTCCGTCACATGCAACACTGCCATTAATCTTGTGTCCGTCCCAGCACTTAATTGTATACTGTATTTCTGTTGCAGCACCCACGAAATATTATCCGTTGTCAATAGAGATCTCTGAAGGTCTTTTTCGTCTACGGATAAACCTCGATAGATAAAAGATGAAGGAATTGGTATTAAAGCTGTCAAATATCTCTTTGTGCACGGCTGGGGTTGTAAACACCTGAACACGCAGCCTTATTTCTTTTCCAAACCACTACCTTGCGAACAGGCATAGGTCCAAAATAGTCCAATTCTAGTGATTTAAATCAGCAACAGCTTTTCGCACCCTACGTAGCGCCGGAGGAGCAACCATAGTCTGTCCTACAGAAGAGATCTTTTCACGACATACTATTTATTGACGTATCACTCGCTTCACAGCACCATTCCTTTTGAAAAATCTGATATTTTTAACGGATCGCTGACAAAACGTGTGACGTGCCACTGCATCCTTCTCTAATAAGATAGTGGCGAATAAGAAGTTCACTCACAAAACGTCGGTTGGTTAGGATCACCGGATGCTTTAAATGTGACGAGTAGTTCGCGTAACTAAGTCACCACCGACGCAAATCAAGGCACTCATCATAACTGGGCAAAGTTTCCTCAAAGAATGCTTCATGTCTTCATTCCGTGTTCAGTGAAATTGTGAATGTAATGTTAGTTCACCCAATTTTCCGTCCTGTGCTATTCTTGTAACCCTCCATCTCACTTCTCTTAATTTCTTAATTGAGAGGTTTCCCACATTCAACTTACTTCGTTTCTTGAAGAAAACATAATTCTAATGTAACAGACGAAACCATCAATCTATGCAACTGACTCCAAAAGGTTTGACCGTTCTTAATGTCGACGCAGAAGCTGTTCTAGGTTCGTCAGCGAAATGGTTGTATTTTCTAGTGCTACATTTTTCGTCACTTCCTCGCCATCCGGTGAGGTCTATAA
>UZAN01045490.1:0-20101 GCA_900618425.1 Echinostoma caproni
CAACTAACTAAGCCAGCAGAATGCAGAGCATTCTTGATAAAGGACCAGTGCTGGTTAACGTCATCGAGTGGGGTTGATTCTAGCTTCTCAGCTAGCGGGTTCTGAAAGACAGTTAGGCGTGCTGGTTCAGACAACTGATAGTCTAGCCGTCGATGTGTCAAGCGTTTGGAACGCCCACCGAAGCACATGGACAGCTTGACGCAAACTAACGCGTGGTCGGATTCGAGGGGGGTGCTCCAGTACGATTGGCAGTCTTGTATACAACCCTGCCATTTGTAGCTTATAGCGATGTGGTCGATCTGCGTCCGTCTCCAACTCGAGGAGGGCGGACGCCAAGTGGTGTTCCGGCAGTCGGAGCGTCTGAAGTTCGTATTGGCGAGGAATAGGCAGTGGTCGGAACAAAGCGCCAACAACCGTTCCCCATTTTCCGAGCGACAGGAATCTAGTCCGAAAGGACCACCCAGATGCGCCTCACTCGAAGTCAGTCGGCCTACTCTAGCATTCATGTCTCCTGCTAAAATCACGATATCACCCCAACTCGTGTAGGCTACGACTTTGACTGCATCTGGGCTGCAGTCCGTTGGGGCGTACGCCGACACGACATACAGGTTTCGTCTATCGGGGCGATGGCTGTTTACTTTGCACGAACCTCTAAGTCCCATTGCGCACAACCTACTGTCGATTGGAATCCAGTCCAGAAGCGCGGCTTCAACTGTCTCACTGAGAGCCACACCACCGCCAGCAAAACCGAAAGCCGCAGCCTCAGGGTCCCCAGTGAGGCGAAAGGGAAACTTCACTGACGGGTTTGATGGGGACTTCAATCGGATAATGGAGCTGGAGTCTTGAATGCGAGTCTCTTGGATATAACACACATCGATGGCTAGGGTCTCGAGCAGGCTAGCTAAACTCCCCTGTTGTCCTATTCGTATCAGAGTGCGCACATTAAATGTGGCTACTTTGAAAGGACATCGAGGGCGGAAAAGGGCTTCAGCTGGTGGAGGAATCGGTGAGACTTGGACGTTAGTCGAGGCAGGATATGAGGAAACAGCTGCAGAGTTTCCATCTGAGGCATTAATGTTTGCACAATCGTCTGAAGATCCCGAGAAAAGGGGTGGGTGAAGGGAGCGGATGTGGGATGGGGGAGGGCTGGGAGGACACGAGTGTGTGTACGATGTAGTGTTTACCTCTAGTTGCAGAAATAGTGGACTGGATGCGCGTAGAATTCGAATAGATCATCGTTGTTGGTGTTGTGGGCTGTTGTACTACTCGGTCACCCGGTCCAGAGTGCACTCTAACCTTTGTGCAACCAAGCGCAGACTGCAAGGCAGCAGCAATATTCCAGATGAGCCGGTGGCCAGTAGTTGGTTCATTCACCTCTTCTAGAAAGCCTTGCCGAGCAATGAATCTTGACAGGGAGCAATGACCATATTTAGTGGCGGGNACCGCTGTCCACAGATATATGTGTCGTTTTGTACGGAGAACTCTTGCCAGGGGTAAATCCACCACATCCTCGAGCGCTGCCGCTGATCGTCCGCGACCGCTTATTCGGAGGGCTGAGGCTCAACTTATTCACGGTTAGCCGTAAGATGACGGCCGTTCCCCTATCCGCTACCTGGGGACGCGCTCGGTAGCATACAGCTGTGCTCTCCCGAGCCCATTGTCTACCTCTCCGTGCTTCCTTTGCACGTGCTGGGTAAGGTTGGAAGAGGCACCGCCGCGGTCAGATCATGACATGACGTAGAGGTATGGAGAGGTTAGCCTCAGCATTGGCTTCGGTTGGTGCAGGTCGCCCTCCAGGCTGGGGCCCGAGGGATGAGGATCTTTGATCGTTAGAGACGCTGAGAGATATGTCTCAGAATAGAATTCAGTAGCGCGGTTGGTGTGCGGTTTGTTTGTCGAAACCCCGTTCCCCATCACAGACAAAAGAACTTCAACAAGTGTATAGTAAAACTATAAAAAAGTCATTCATTTGTTTTCCCCATGTTCATTTCATCTCTGTGTGCCCCTTCCTAACATTACTATCATTGTTTTTGCGTTGGCACTGTGCTTGTTCTCAATCCGGTGATAAATATATTCCACCTTGCAACATTGAGACACTAATAGCGGCAGATCCTAACAACCAAATTACCGTTGTCGGCGATCTCAGTGTCCGCAACAAGGAGTTGCTCAAGAACGCCTCAGACACTATGTTCATGAGTCGCGAAACCGAGGCTTTTGCTATGGCTAACAACCTGAGCCAACTACTTGACCTCCCCACATGCATCCCTAATTGTATTGGTGACTGCGCCCACACCGTTGACCTTATTCTCACATCCATCCCCTCTGATTTCTCCAACATCACTTCTCTTTCCTCATTAGGCTCATCTCACCATTGCCTCATTATCTTTCTTACTCACTTCTCTCGCCTCGTTTCACCATCTGACTCTAGACGCACCTTATGGCGTTTTGACCCCGCCAACGGGGACGAGTTTTGTGACTTTCTGGTCTGTTATCCCTGGAATGATTGTTGTTTAAAATCTTATGTTTCCACTTCTGTTTCAAACTTCTCATAGATTGTGCTTCAATGTATGTATATGCCGTGCTTTGGACCCTGCGGTTCGAGGTTCGAGCCCCCGCAATCTCCACCCGACTTTGGTGGTAGGCAGCTCTGCCGTCGTCCGGTTCAATACCACCCTTAACCTATCCGGGCCTTATGTGATTCGCCACTCCAAGTTCCGGGGCTTAGGTTGCCGATTTCAACCACTGAACAGCTGGTCCTCGTGACTATGGGGTTTACCCCGTCTGCTGTTCATTACACCTAGGTGTGTAATAAAAAACTGTATCTTGATGTTCCAGATTTTTCCATCCCTTCAAACCACGATCCCCTGAGTGATTTAGTCATGCTTGCAACCGTGCTGTACGTTTTATCGTCATCATTCCGTCGTTGGTACGAATCACCCAACTCAACATCCCGCAACCGCTTCATGCAGACCAGAAACAGATGCTTGCTCACTGTACAGAGCTAAAGAAAACTTCATTTGTCACAAAGCTGCGCGCTTGGCTTCTTCCACCAGTGGTAACCAAACATTCCGGTCTCTCGCTTAAGCGCTCTCACGTAGTTTCTGCACTTCCACCTTGGAGTTGTCTACCATCTCACGTTTCTATGCCGAAAATTAATTCTTTCAGGTACAAACTAGATGTAACGATGTCAAGTGTCAAACTTCGACAAACGTAGCAGTACACAGAACAAAAAAAATGTATAGTATTCAGTTATCTTTCTGTGAACCGCCAATCGATCCAGCTGTGCGAAAACCCGTGTGGGACAAGAAGAGCAACCGCTTGGAGGTTTTCCACTATACAATTCTAATTTTAACTCCATGACCCAGTTCAGGCCGCGGCTAATACCGATCACGACCGCAATATCTTTTACTCATCTCCGCTTGAAACAAACAGCGGTGGCACTACCAGGGTGTGGTGGGTTTCAGGCTGGTCCTATTTAAAAGCCGCATAAGCCCAGTGACGGTGTCGTGACAGAGGTCGATGTGACTGGCCTTTTAAAACTAAAGTAATTGACCCCCTCATTTCCGAGGCGAGGGATTACTTCCTGCTGTCTTGAAGTTCGCATTTGGTTGTGCAAAGGCTAGAGATGGGCCCTCAAAATAAAAAAAAGCCGAGTGACACTGGGGACGTCTCTCGTACCAAACTCCCAAGGAACTCCATGATCTTGATCATGTCTGGGGCCGGCTTATCCTTTCCAAGGAGCCAGCCGCAGTAAAGTAAGTTGGGGTTATATCATCATGTGTGTCCATGCCTCCAAGACTCTCCACCGTTTTTTTATCATCCCCAATTGCCTTTTGTCTCACTGATGCCTCGTTCCACAAATTCTCTCTCCCTGCTGTGGTAATCCATACCTTCTGTCTGTTGGTCCCCTTTTATTTCCATAGTCACCCCGCGCTGCGCGCAAAGTCGGTTTTCTATTCCTTCTCAGGTGCTCCTTTACGCCTTTTACACAGAGCTCAAATCAGCCCGATGCTCGAATACTACAGTCACGTATCGGGTGTAGCTCCGTATTCCGTTCTTTCCCCAACCGTGTTCAACGTAAGGCCATCCGACTGATCCGTTAACCGTCTTTAACTTCCAATCTGCAGTCGTCTTCTCATCATCAGACAGTTGTTTCTTTATCTCTTTTCTGTCGTTGCTTTTGTGGCTTCTGCTCTTCTGAACTTACTTCATTGGTTTCCATCCCCTTGACCTTTTCTCGTTCTCACGTGGGCAGACGCCCCTATCAGTTTTCTGTATCCATACATCGAACCTCTATCTTTCAATCTGTTTTCCCCAGGACTGGGAAATTATGGAACACTTCCCATTTCCGTGGCCCCAACCACTTATGATCCTACTCTTTTCAAAAACAGGATTGACAAATTGATTCTGACTTGAATATCCCCCCATACCTCCCCTCTCACAGTATGTCATTGACTATGCGGTTTACCTATGGATCACTTTGTGTGTAATAAAAAATAAAAGTAGGCTAGTGAAAGCAAGTTGAGCTTTTGCAAACTCACTAGGTCGCATTAGGATAAAATGCTTAAGGTAAAAAGTTACAATCAACATATTTGTGCGAAAAGTTGCTGGATAGTTATGCCAAGTTCTGTCACAATATCGGTAACATGCACGTTTCTCTGTCTTCGTTGTAGATAGTTAATTTGATGTACTAGGTGAGGGTACTGAGGCCACCAATAGAGCTACAGAATTTAAATCAATTCAANTTTTGTACCTTGTTAATGCTTCCATGTGACTGGCTGAAAGATGTTAGTTTTGCTCAGTTTGTAGATGCGATTCCAGTGGTAAACCGGTTTCGTAAACAGGCAGATTTTGAGATCGGTTTTGAAGCACGCACACTGCTTTTGACACAACTGGATTTTCTGTGCTTTTCATGGTGATAGAGGTAAGAAGTAGGGAAATCTGTTTTCGCTTGGACGTTTTATCACGCGTTTTAGCTAACTAGTTTTTTTGTCGACACCTATGTTTGATCACCTTTGCTTTTTTCCCGTATTTTCTCTTGTTTGTAATTCAGATTGAGTGTTATTTGCTATGTGTCAACAATATTATTCTGTTTAGTAAATTCCCCTATGTCTTCCTCATTTTCTCTTTTTTAATTTAGTATGAGAACACCGACGTGAATATTTGCAGTCGAGACGGGGATACACCTTTGTTGACCGCTGTGAAAGACCGTCGTGAGGCCGTGCTTATGGCCTTGTTACGCGCAGATCAGCCGTCTCAAGATGAGGATCAACTTCAGCAAGAGGACGAACAAGAGCCTTTATCACCATCTGCAGCCCAGGATTTAACTCCGGGCGACATGAAAGATTCTTCAGTCGTTGCGGAGTCTAATGGATTGAATCAAGATATTTACCCGGTCGAATCGAATCCCGTGCGCACTTCATCATCGAAGTCGTCCAATTCTGTCGCTTCTCGTCTCACGTTAGCATCAGCTCGAAGCGCCGTGTTTCGCGTCACAACCGGCACAGTCAGTGACTGCGGATTCATTCGAGCTGCTTCAGCAGCTTCTGTGAATTGGCATTCTGTTCAGCGTAGCACTGATGTTACACTCAAAGCATACAGTGGCCAGTATCTCCGTGCTCACCCATGTCCCAGGTCCTGTGTGTTTAAGTCTTCATCACGTGTTGAGGATGTGGATGCTGAGGACCATGCAGTTCCTGTCGGGGATGACCATGATGACTCTGTGCTGGGGTCCACACGACTCCGTTCTTGTTTGACTCGTTTGAGCGCAAAAAATTTCCGGTTACAATCATCTTCCCATCTCACTGGAACCGATCATCATCGTTCCACTGTGGCCTCTAGTTACAGTGGTAGCTCGCATTTGTTTGGACCATTTCGAAAAACAGAGAACTGCCAACGATGTCATAGTATGGGAAATCCTAGTGGTGAGTTTGCATTTAAGGGACGTAGAAGAATCAAAATAGCTGATGTTTCACCTTGCTTTTATTTTACGATGTAACGTTTCGGTTACCAGTTTCAAATGAACTCATTTGTGTTTTCTTTTTTTTCTACCTCACGCCAAGTTTCCACACTCAAACGTAGAGTTTTGTATACTTTGAACTAATTCTCCCTCTACTACACCCAAATGAAATTGATCGGTTGGTTTATCGTTATCAATTTCCTTCTACCTGAGCACATTATAGAGCAGATACTGGATATGCATTCTTGAACGAATCATGTTTTGTGATTTCAAGACGAGAGGTGACAACTAATAAAGACGAGAAATTTAGTTTCTCAATGTCGACATGCATTTCAGAAACTCTTTTGCCTAGTCGCAAGATTATCGTCCCGAAGAATGCTCGGGTAATCACGTTATTCCCCATGAATCAGGTAATTAAAATTAGGGCTTATAAGGATCAGTTGGTTGTTCAACGAAGCCGTCGTGATCTTCATCAGTGCTTCGTGATGGTGATCTGGTGGTTTAGAAAGTCATCAAATTTCCCTGGTTGTTATGTATTCGAATCTCACTATCACGGCTTGAAATTCACATATCTTTTTATAGCATAGTAGCACTTCGACTGGCCACTTCTCCTGTAGAAAGATCTCTTTTTATTAGCTTGAGGGGATGCTGTTTGTTCCCCATCTGGACAGTAGTTGATTAACTATTAAATTAGTTACAAATGAAGAGCAATTGGTTCCAATTTATTTTTCATAATCGCTTTCCAACGCGAACGGAATGGGTTTGGTACACAAACTAGGTTTTTTATTGCTCCGTTCTCATTGCATCCTTTCAGACGTGACAGGTTGGTGGCAGAATTGTGACCGAGTCCAACGTTTTCTGACGAAAGCCGCGTCGTCTGTGCAAACCTCTCATTCCAATTCGATCGCCGCTCGACAGATGGGTGCTACTGCAAGTCCACCCGGAGGAATCTCTCCGTCGCAGGTGTACATTAGACCACGTCTGGATTTAGATCGACCGGATAAAATCGGTACTTGTCCAAATGTGTCTTTTATCAATTTCGATCCAGTTTTTCCAGTTTACTTTGGTTTGTTTGGTCTGATGATTTATAGTTACCATAATGATGTCTTCATTTGGCTTTGCTGATACGTTCTTCGTGGTCTTCTAAATGCTATATAAGATTCTGTTACACTTTTAACACCCACCGTAAAGTGCTTGCTTTGTGTGATTCTCGACCTGCCTCACGTGTTGCCGACTCTTTTTCAGGTATGACAGCCCTTATGATTGCTGCTGAGGCTGGAAACAGTGGTTTGAACATGACAATTGCACTGGTGAAAGCTGGCTGCAACGTTGCCGCAGTGGATAAAGTGGGCATGACGCCGTTACATCATGCGTGTTATGTAGGTGCGCTCAGTGTGGTTCGCTATCTGCTAGAACGAGTTTCTCCAGTGAATGCAAGTGGCACAACGAGCACCACGCATACTTCAACCTCCCCAAACGGCTTCGGATCCAGCTTGAAAGTAACCAGCGGTTCTGCCAATTTCTCTGGTTCCCCTACTCTCTATGGCTCCGGTATAACTTCGACACAGACAACGAGCAGAGTTGTCATTCCTGACCTGTTAGATGCTCAGGTATGTACCCGTTTATTGGTCGAATTTGTTTTGAAATTTCCGACTGGTTTTAAATTAGTAATTCCTATAGCGTGCGCTGTACAAAAAGCGTAGGTGGCATCCATTCGTGGGTTCGCATCTCGACGAGGCTACTAAATGTTTCACAGTTTCAACATAAGACTTCAATCTGCCAAACAACAATTCGGTTAATGTTTTATTTGCATGGTGGCAGGTTACTTGTGCTTCAATTTTTAACTTTCGCAGCCGTTAGTCTTGCACTTTCGTGCCACGGTTTTGAGTTTGCATAAGCTTTTCTGCTATCAAAGAGCCAAAATTTATCACTTTAGAAGGTACATTTGTTGTTTATTGTGTCACCGAGTGTATGATCTATTTCGGTATGTTTGTGTATTCTGAATTCCATTTGTAAGATAGGTCCGTTCTCCCGCCATGGGTTTATCCAGTAGTCTAAGTGTACTGGCAACACAGACACGAAAGGCATATATCTAACAGGCTTCCTTGGTACTGATGGTAAAGATGGCTTTGCTTTGTGCACTACTAATGCAATCGCTTCATCTTCAACAGTATTATATGAGTCATAGCGTTTTTTCGAACTAATTCGGTACTGCTCATTTCTAATAGAGTTTTTGCGACAGATTCCGTATTGGTGGATAGCCGTTACCTTTTCGTATAGCTCCCAGGTATGGGGCTAAAACACCGCAACTGTACCATATGTGCCACGACGCATTCGGACACACCTGCGGTTGTGATCACCGTCGAAGAGATGTTATCATCAATGTGAGGACGAGCGATATGGATGACGATCAATGGTGGGTAACAAAATGTTGGATGCTGCTGAAGACTGTGACTGTTGTTAAGAATTGCAACCTTTTCTGTCTGATCAAGGGTACCAGTCCACAGAAACAAGGCATAAATGAGGTAATTAAGGAGTCCGACAACGCATTGATTCACGTTCAGCAATACCGTCTGTAGTGATGGAAACACATTTCAAGGTACAGTTTCACTGGCCTTCGTCGGCATTTGATTTTCCAAGTCCTGCTTCAATGAGCACCAATTTCCAGCTGGTACCCGTTCTCCTAAAAAGGGTGCTACTCGGATAGTAGGTTATCTCGAAAGGTGTATATCCTCTAGTTAAAATGGGTTGACCCCACAATTTTTGAAATAAAGGTTTTACGTTGTCTGAAAGTTTACGAAACTCCTGGATTCCATATTGAAAAGTGAGCCGGTTCCATATGCATAGTCTGAATCGGTCATCTTATCGATGTAAAAGACAGGCCATAAATCCATAGAGAATTTGGTTTAATGATCTTCGTTTTTAAGCTCCTTGCTGGCATTATGCTCCACGGAATATTTCCCACACAGAGAGCCCCACTCGCGTGCGAATCAGTCTGACTTATACCGGGTTAAGGACTCATCGACTGTTTTCACCATTCGCTAAGTTGTGGAATGCCTATATTCTGGTTTTGGGCCGCTAATTTCCGTCGTCCTTGCTCCAGAGTCGGTGTTCGACGCAGTCGAATATACTGACACGTGGTGCTGCCTCTCTTCAAAAAGTACACCCGAGAAGTTTATTTCAGTATTACGAACCCTCTATACGGATGGTCGAAGCCTAGTTCGAGCTTACAAATCTTTTCCTCTCGAGTTCACCTCAGAAAACAGCTCTTCAGGGTTGTCCTTTCTGTCGTCTGTTGTATTCATCTTTGTGATGGAGTTAATTATGAAAACCGCCCAGTCCTCTAGCCAGGATAGCGGCAGCGATGTGCTTCCAGATGACGGGCTGTCTAATTTAGAGTATGCAAAAGACATTGTATTGTTGAATGAAGATTCTGATCAGTTTCCAGTGAATCAGTATTTTTTTGTTAGTGTAACTATATACGTCATTCGGTTTGCCCCTTCAAAGTGAAAAGTGTTACAGGACCAAGTTTGCCTAGCCGCAGCTGTGATATTCAGTTGTCACTGAAGAGTAGAGTGTTTGCCGATTCTCCCGTATGGTGCAACCACATGCCCGTTACACCAACAAGCCAACTACGGTCGAGTGTTTGAACACCATACTGCATAAGTTTAGTTGGGAGGCCGGATAAGCAATACCTAGGTCAGACGCCGAGTTTTAGGTAATGGAACTTGCGTACTGAAGCAATTATTTAGTCTCCGTGCTTCCAGATAGCCGAAATAAGCATTACATACGTAACCAGATAGACTTCCGCGGTGCGCGATGTTTGCCGTGACAAATAGTGGATAGAGCCCAACTGAAAGTTGATCAAACTGCAACCTGACATGAGGGTATTAAAATCATTAATACATGTTTTGCTTATATTGGTTTCATCGAACTTCCCGGTCGGCTGCCTCGGGGTTCAACAGTTACGGCCCCTTGATTGATTTCGTTGAGTGTCGCACAACAGAGGTGCTTTTACGTTTGCTTAATTTTTTAGTCGATTCGTTTTTAACGACGATCCGTACTGAATTGCCAATCTCAACAGTGTCCTTTTTGTAGTGGGCACTAGCACACTGAGTCGAAGGTAATCTGTTCTGCCTGTAAATGCTCTACGATCTATTCGACGTTTTCCGTGTCACTTTTTTGTACTGGTCGACCAATCGTATTGATAATTCCACCTTTGTGTGTTATTTGTCCGGCGGTAGTTACTGACATTCACTGAAGTCTTCACCAAAAAGGCTTCCGTCCTGTCCGCGCTTTGCGAGCAACCTATTTCGGGCAACTTTTTTTTCTCTTCTGTTTTTTTCGTAGGATAAATACGGTCGTACTCCTATCTATCTGGCCTCGTGTCGGGGTCATACGGAAGTGGTCAACTATCTGATCAACCTGAATGCGGATTTCCACATTCCAAACAAGGAACACAAATCTCCATTGTATATCAGTGCTTATTTTGGTTATTTGGAAATCGCCAATACCTTATTACGCCACGGTGCTCAGGTAGGTTTGTCTTCGTCTTTCTTCGTGCTTGTTTCCTTTCCTTCCTTTCTCTCTTTGGTACTCATTATTCTTGTTTACTTCTGTTTTCCTGTGATCTTCAGATAGAATGATAACAATGGCTGAAGAATGGAGTGGACAAGTTATGAAGTGATGTGGGATTTAAATGATCATGAGACGGTTTATTTGAAGTGCTACACTATTGTTCCTTTTATCCCTTCATCACAAATTGAAATTCAAGAAAACTAGAACCGCGTAATCCGTTTCGTTCACGGACTCGAGAAAACCCACAGACAAGTCTAGTCGTCTTGATAAGTAGTATACTAATTTCCTAAACTTATAGTTTTTACTCAGACCCATAGCTGAATTCGCCCCGTACCACTTTTTATGGATGCAAGCATGCATGATGATGCTACGAGATATTGACACAATTTCACAAATTAAGCCAAGATCAGATCAAATGCCGTACAGAAATAGTTATTTTCAGGCGAAAAATGCTAAGAAGCAATGGAAATTAAGCCACCAAAACACTTGGTTCTGACTGCATAGCTCCGAATCGGCTAACGATAGAATATTCCTGATTCTATTATAAATCAGAGAGTAAAAAATATTTCCTGTTAGTCATGCGGGTTGTTCTGATCCAAAGAAACGAGCGGTAATCACGGCCAACGCGAATGGACGCATGGCCGAGTTCCTGCTCGATACTTAAGCCATTGCGAGTTTAGTCAATAGATACCAGGCGAAGTACTCCTACCCTGACACCCGACCGTTTCGGAAGGAGACAAGAAGGCGGGCATTCAAATGAGGGTGTGTATTTGATTCGACTTAAAGGCAACTTGGACAACGAGCTCATCTGTCTATATACATTTTTCGGTTCTGTCACTTTCTGCCTTGCAGTTTCTGTCAAAAGTTCAAAAATTGCCAATACTGGCTAATCAGGGACGAGTCAGGATGGGGATGCAATAAAAAAATCTTTTATGCGGGGGGGGGGGATGGAAATTTAATGTACATGCAGAGATGGAGGAAAAATAGTCTCCATTCATAATAGGTCATTGTGCCATTCAATTGAAGCATTGTCACAGTATATGATATGCTCTGACTCAAAGGACTAGGTGCAATTATAACAATGACCTTGAATATAGGTTGACACGTTTGTGACGAAAATATTTCCTAAACTTCTGTATAAAATTCGTATCTACTCCATGAGTCAATTTAATTATTGCTTATAATTTGTGTTATATTCATTTTCAATCGTAACCCATCCGTCTCACGTAAACCGTCGATTTCTGATTGCTGGTCTTCATCCTCTCTCCAGGTCGATCAAACAGATTCACATCGGAAAACACCATTGTATGTGGCCACTTATCACGGACGTTCCGAAATCGTGGATTTGTTGTTAGATGCCGGAGCTAATGTGAATACCGCAGACAAGAATGGGAAAACTCCGTTGTACGTGGCTGTGTTACACGGTCACCTGGCTTTGGCCCAAAAGCTTTTGAATGCTGGCGCATCGGTGAATCGTGTTGATCGTGAAGGCTTGGGCCCATTACATATGGCTGTCAAATTTCCCAAACTGGACATTCCGATGGTCAAACTGTTATTAAGTTACGGATGCGATCCGGTCAATCTAGCCAGTTTTACACGCTGGCTCCTGGTGCACGGGATCATTCCCCAAGAGTGTATACACGGTGACGATGAATTAGCTCAATGGTTGCACTGGGAAGAGTGTAATGTGCGATCGCTCAAACGCCTCTGTCGCGTGGCGATCCAGCGTGCTCTTGGCAACACAGACTCCATGCGAATTAAACTACGCCGACTCCCATTACCCGAACATCTTCTTTCTTATGTATCAATGAAAGAGTTGTGATCAGCTGATTGTTGTCTATTCGCACTGCCCACAAACCCCATCCAGTAACCTAGTTTCGTTTTTTCACCTATCCGTAACTCATTTTGCATTCGTCTCAGACTGCTTACAAGGCATTTGGAACTCGCTGTTTTTGTTTACTATTCCGCGATCTTGCATCAACAAGTCCCTTCACTCACACCTCTCGGTGGTTTATTTCGGCTTCTTCAGCCGTCACTCTTGCACTTTAGTGATGTGGTTCTCATACAATCATGCATTTCGGCCTTTCATTTTTTGGGGTTTCATCACTTGACTCCCTTATTTGCTTCCACAGTTTTCGATACCCGTATCCATATAGTTGTGTGTTCTTCTGGTTATTCCGCGTCTTGTGTTGCATCGCATATCAATCACCAGCATGCTTTAATCCGTCTCATTTACATGTCGGCCTGCGTGTTTTGGCCCCTGCCTAGGATTTGTAATTAGGTAATACTTTTCACCTCTTTCACTCCCTATTTGCACAGTCCTCATGTTTTCTCTCTCTCCATTCTCCCGCCATATCTAATATCCTTTACATTGTCTTATCGGGTCCGTTGATTCTTACCATGGCATTTGGTTTCATTCCCACTCTGGCATCTCTTACACTCAATCTGTCGAACTGTGATCACCTGTTACTACTATAAGCACCGATGGCGTCGGAAGTGATGTTGTCTATTTTGTTTTGCACCATTGTGCTCTAATCTTTGTTTTTTTCTTCTTCAGTATTCTATTTATTTAGCCATGTGCATTTCTCACTCCCGCTAAGCCACACGATTGTTTTGAACAGATTTCGTCGTTGTTCTTTGGCTCTAGTTTGTGCTTCATCCATCCTGATTTTCTCAATTCATTCTCCATCACTTCTGTATCAGAACCCATGAACAAAGTAAATTGTCAATATGCTCTTCGAAGTCAGTTAACAACTGGATCTCGTTTGCATGTCCTTTGTGCACATTTTTCCTGTCGTCCATGCTATTAGTTTCGACGACTCTGTACCATACCCGGCCGCTCAAATCAGACTGGGAAGTTGATATGGCGTTTCTCATACTAAGGCATTTATTTGAAAAATAGTCCAATTCACGATTTCGGTTTCCCGTTGATCGTATAATACGCCTATCGGACAGTCTTTCCTTTCCATAGTATCCAATGCATTCTTTCACGCGTTTGGTTCTATATCCAAGAGTCGTGAGGGTAGTTCATACCTCCCACCGTCGTTTTGATGTCGGTATTGACTAAACTGTACAGGATCCAGTTAATTGTAGCTGAACAACCCCAAATATAGTGTAAGAAGTACTATTAGCGCCGCAATGTCTCAGTAACCGAACCACCAAGACAGCGAATTCGAATTGTTGGTGATTCACCTCATTCCTGTGCAGAGAAACCAAACACCTTGATTGTACTTTGTCAAACTGAGTTATACCACTCTGAGTGCACTCTGTAGCTGTATGAGTCAGCAATGCCTCAGATATCCAGTTTTACAGTATGGAACAATATTCATATCACGAGAAGTAACTGTATGATGCTCGCCGTGATCAAGCGTCCTGATTGGGTTCATGGAGACGTCATCTGTCTAGGCAGAAGAATGGCACACATTTCAAGACTATCGGAGCTGAAAAAAGGACAAATGCTCACTTACAAGGACATGGGTACCAGTATTCGCGAGATCACTGTAAAGGTCCGTCGATACCCGCGGGTTGTTCGTAACGTTTTAGCCTACCCGCATCCACATAACCCAGAGAACATACGCGGAATTTAATGACAAATCTCTGATTAAGACATAAGACAACTCTGGTGCTTTAAATCAGGTCAGCTTGTTGAATTTATAGCGATTGTTACACTTGTGCGTTCGTGTGCGGTTTGTATAGCAACTGCTACCAAGTGCCCCAGGGTTATATCTGATTGGCAGCACGAAAGACGCATATAAACATTAGTAATGATTGTACTTTTATATCGGGGAAATCTGGGATGACAACGAACGGATAAACAGTCAATGGATTTTTCAGAATAGCTGAAAATCACTTCAGGCTTGTCACACCAAGAAGTGTTGATGTACGTTGCCACACCACCTCCAGTTTTCTTCGTGCTATGTTGTTTATCCTGCCGGTAACAGTCGAAACGATCTATCTGCACGAGAGCATCCTCAACGTTTTGATTTAACCAGGTTCCTTGTATACATACGACACGTGTTGGAATGTATGCGTTGGTTCAGTGAGGAAGTTAAATCCGAGATCTTTGCGAAGAGAGAGTGAACGTTGGTACTGACCAATGACGGCACGGTTATCTTGGCAGGAGGGATGCTATTAAGCGCACACTGCCATCCAGCACGCTTGCGCTTCTCGATCCAAGCATGATTGCCAGATTCTCCAAGGATATTATTTGTGTGAGGCACAGGATTAACCGATTTCAATCTAAGCATATCCTGACGAGAGTATGTATGGGTCCGGAACATGTTTGACATCGAGATAACAATAAAATCCAGTGAGACGACGAGCACACAAAACGTAGCGCAGCCAATGAAAGGGCGCTCGTTGTACCATCCTCATTTTTCGAGTAACAGGGCTTGAGTTTGCGGGACACTGACATGAAAGAGGTTTAGGCGGCATTGAAAACGAATCGGTTTTCAATGCTCTAGCTCTGATTTCACTCAAGCCCGAATTCGATCAAGTACAAAACAAGACAATCGATTGTGAATGATGTTGACAGGTAAGCCTCCAAATGCCTCAGTATGGTCGGAAGTGCGCGTCTCGGGCTCCGAAATGGTCATTNCGCAAACGACCAAGCGCCTCAAATAGCTTCTACTGAGGAACCCCTACCCACTGCCTTCTCGTGGTGGAGGTGTTAAAACTAAAGTGGGAGGGCAAAGGCGAATGCTCGTTGCTTTCCACCAGCTTGACTGACCTTTGGTAGTCAGTCTAGGCAAGTTGGCTAAACCCTGATTCCAAACCACCCACACCCGGCGTAATAAGCTCATAGTGGCACTAGTACTCGGCGAAACCGAACCACTCTCCAACGTTAACGTTTGGAGTTGTCCCCCGTGACGCTCACCGGCAAGTGCGCAGCTTAAGGGCAATTTGGGTACCCTGGATAGTTGGCCACATCTGAAAGGCGCATGAACTGGTCCCCCAGTCATCGGCCCCCGGAGGATCGTGGACTCCCTACTCCTCCCCACCGCTTTGTGGGTCAGGTTCTTTAACCAAAGGTCCCGGGTAGAGTCCCCCATGATAACCCTCTACTTCGGCCTGGGCGACCGGGTTGTACCACGCCCACAATTTAACCATGGACTTATTGACTTAAGCATTCACGCATGTCCCAGGATCTTACACTCCTGCAAAGCTCCCTCTTAAAATCCGCACGCATTACTTCCACCAGCTCTCCACACAATACCCTATTTTTCCATGCGCTATTTGTGGTGCAAAGATGAAAGAAGAAGCTTCAGGCGAAAGAGTTGAAATTCGTGACAGGGAAAATTCATACTCAGATGAGAGATGAGGGGAGTTGCACGGTTAGACGTTGCACGCAAACCTGCGCTGAATCGAGTGTAAGATGAGGGAACACGGGATTTGCGAGATATTTAAGGGAGTATAAGTGAGTCTAGTCGAACAAAAAATTAAGGGGACAGCGAATTCAAGCTAGCGATGAACAGTTTCAATTTTTGTCTACGGTCACGAATGTTCGCGAAGGTCAACCGAGAGTATGAGCGTTAAATACGAAATATTTAGTTGAGTGCAAATCCGTGGGAAACCTACAAAGTTAGTCTTGAGACTTGGAGTGATGAACCAGATAGCGTCTCGGTGGAAAAGATATCATACTGCACCGGGAGAAATTGAAATCTTTTCTCATTCTTATCAATGATGTGCATATTACAGTGTTAACAATATTTTATCTCCCTTGTGTTTTGATCGTAGGTTTCACTGGAAAATCAGATAGAAATACCGGTTTCATTTTAAGTGCAAGTAGGTTTAGATTCTGCGATATTTGATGAACCAAAATCAAGTTTCCTCGAAGTCGGCGTTACCGAACAAATGTAGTCTCGTTGGCCGTAATCTCTCCATTTTGTTGGAAATCCATTGTGGACGCTCCGGCATCACGTTGTAGCCTGTGGACTAAAGGCTTGAATGGCATACTGTATGGACGGTTGAATGTACATTGATAACAATCAATCATGGACTATTCCTAAGCCTGTGTTCCATTTCTAATCATCATCTATTTCGGTTTCGGTCCTTCTTTGCAGTTCGAGGTTAGTTAGAATTACTACTTCTATCCCACAAACACTTCCTGTCCGTCGAAAGTTCCAGCCCATGCGAGACTCGGCTTGCAGTCGGTTGTCTCGTGCATCCGGTCACGGAAATGCCCTGCCCCACGCTCGTGACCAAGCATATTACAGTTTAGCTCACTGTTTTTTAATTATGGAGGATTATCGATCAGAATAAAAATGAAAAGTTACGAAACTTGAATTTGCAATAATACGTCAAGCATTTTTACCTTTCGAATGAAATATGCACTTCACCGTCACACAAATGTAACGGAATGCTCATTTTTTGCGGTTGCCCGACGTCACTGCCATTGTAATAATTCAATAAACATTTAAAACATTTAAAATTATTGGTGGAAATGGGGTTCTTTCCGAGAACTTTGCCCATATACCTCAGGATTTCAGTGCTATCTCTTTTGATATGTAAAACAGTGGAAAAATTACTTCAAAAATCTGGTGCCACGAGATATTTTATCGGTGAGTATAAACGTAAAAATCGAGAAGACGTCCACATAACTGTTTGGCAGCATAAAAGAGGTTGGAGGTTGCCGCTTTTCTGTTGTTATTTTGGATGAATTCGTTATAGACATCTGAGAGGTTAATGAGTTGTTGGCCAGTCCATCGATGACATTTCTTGAAATAGCATTTCTTATTCTTTTCACTGCATGTNTTCACTGCATGTCACAGTAAAAAACTACCCGGTGATAAAAATACGCAAAAGTGCAAAATGTCTGAAGGTGCGTGACAACTAACTAGACTATATAAGTTGTGATTGTGAAAACAGCGCGCGCCCTTAGATTGGCTGCGCTACGTTTTGTGTGCTCGTCGTCTCACTGGATTTTATTGTTATCTCGATGTCAAACATGTTCCGGACCCATACATACTCTCGTCAGGATATGCTTAGATTGAAATCGGTTAATCCTGTGCCTCACACAAATAATATCCTTGGAGAATCTGGCAATCATGCTTGGATCGAGAAGCGCAAGCGTGCTGGATGGCAGTGTGCGCTTAATAGCATCCCTCCTGCCAAGATAACCGTGCCGTCATTGGTCAGTACCAACGTTCACTCTCTCTTCGCAAAGATCTCGGATTTAACTTCCTCACTGAACCAACGCATACATTCCAACACGTGTCGTATGTATACAAGGAACCTGGTTAAATCAAAACGTTGAGGATGCTCTCGTGCAGATAGATCGTTTCGACTGTTACCGGCAGGATAAACAACATAGCACGAAGAAAACTGGAGAAGGTGTAGCATTCCAAGATAACCGTGCCGTCAATGATCAGCACCAGCGTTCTTTGGTCATTACATTCCGTTTTTGGTTCCAATACTAGATGATAATCTTCATTTGGTTGTTGGTGATTTCAACCATGCAAGCACTTTCCGTCTGCTTTCTTTTGGCTTGTGTGATTTATCTCACTCTCCCACCAGAGGCAGCTCTATACTTTACAGGGTAATCACAAACCATCCCACTGTGCTTTCTCTCAAATGAATGGCCCCAGTCGCTACCAATGATCATTGTGTTTTCATCTTAACACCAAAGATATACTCTAGCTCTGCGTATCCAAAATTCATAAGATCAAACCAGATATGGTTTCATCTCCGTAACTTTTCATCAACCCGCATTTCGCTTCTCTGTCGTTCCATAACGGTTGCCCAATCTTGGTTTGATTCTTGTTCATCACTTTTTAACTGTGTCAGTCTTTTCACCGAAACGATGAAATCGATCTTCCACGTTTGCTGTCCCGTGGAGACGCTGTTTGTTTGCAACGGCAAAATTGCATCTCCTAGCTTGAACTCACTACAAACGCCAAAGGAACGATTCTATAAATCTCACCATCCATCTGCTGTTCTATTCTAACTTAATTAAGGCTGAGATAACACGTGTAAACAAGACGTTCGCTTCCCAAATCCTACAAATGAAAAACACAAGGCTTCTATCACCAGGACTTCGTCTTCTTTGCGGACAAAAAGTGGAAGAACGTGAGAAGTGATACTGATGTAAATAGCCTTAACGCTGCATTTCTTCATCCGCCTAACGATAGTCATACACCTTCTCTCCCATGTGAAATATCTTTTTCTTTTTTGCAATGATGAAATTTTAGGCTTCCACATTCTTTCAAGCCATCATCATCTGCGGGTCCTGATGGTCTTTCTCCAGCGTTTCTTAAGTTTAGAGCAGCCCCTCTAACTAGTATGATGACATCCCTCATCAACGAGTCTCTTTATGCACAGATTATCCCCGATTCCTGGCTACCAGTGACCATAATACTTGTTCCAAAGACCTCATCCTCAACCGCTCTTGCAAGACGTTTTCATCCCATGGCATTGACGCCCGTAGTTCTAAAATTGACTGAGAAAGCCATCCTGAGTAGCTTACAGTCATTTGTCACCATTCTCCATGACCCTCTTCAGTTCGCGTATGAATCCAACAGATCCACTTTGGATGCTGTGTCTACTCTGGCCAATTTTATAAGCAAGTCATTGAACAATTCTGTCAAATCAATTCGTTGTGTTTTTCTCGATTATTCGTCTGCTTTTGATTCTGTATCCCGGCCATCTCTCGTTTTTAAGCCTGAATCTTTTGGCACTCCGAGACAACTGCTTTTATGGCTTTCTGATTATTTCACCGAAAGAACCCAGTGCACAAAGCTGGGCAGGAATACCTCAAGTCCTCTAGTCAATAATTCTGGTGTGCTTCCAGGTGCTGTCCTCTCTTCGTATCTTTTCTCCGCTTTCATTAGTGATATTTCAGTTCCACAGTCTGCTCATATCCAAAAGCATATCAGACCGTTTCTTCTTCTTCGGAGTTTTCTTCTTTCACTGAAAATCTGTCCCAAATCGAACAGTTTTCAAACCAGTCTGGCCTTAATCTTAACACATCTAAGTGCTTGGAGTGCATTTTAAGTTCTTCCCGCTCTACATTCCCGTCAGACTCTCTAACCCTTAATTGTAACATTTTGTCTGGAGTGAACCCAGCCAAATATCTGGGTGTTACTATTGATAATAATCTTCGGTGGACGATACATTCAGAACTGTATGGGAAAACTTCGGCGCCTCTCCTTTCAGCTCTGAAAGCTCAGACAATTTCACACTCCCCAACAATTTTTGTCTTCCTTTGTTAAAAGATGCATTTTCCCTATTTTACTTTACTGCTCCCTTATTGTTCCCTGGTCTATTGAAAGAAGACTCTAAAACTATCCGTCGTGGATTGATTATAATAAGCCGTGCATCTTTGATTTCTACCGATTCATTAATCACAGAACTTATTAGTCTTGCATGACCTTTGCCAATGAGATTCTAAACGACCCCATCCATCGTTTACATTTCGACTTATCTTCTTGTCGCTCCAACTTGATTACTTGTTACTCTTATCGGTACCTACCCTCTTGAATGAATATTGATAAAAACTCCACTGCATCGTACCTGCCTCGAATCTTGACCAATGAGGAACGAGTTATAAATGAATTACATCAAACT
>UZAN01045490.1:20644-32346 GCA_900618425.1 Echinostoma caproni
TTATACAAATAGAAACAGGCGAAACTCAGCCGACGATTTGGTTACCGTGGGTGATTTCATTCGATTACTCAACTGGATTACTTACAAGCATTTGAGTAGTCAGTTGTTATTTACGGTCATCACAAGGAGATCTACACCACATTCATCCGACTTTGTTCGTGGATGTCCCTTGCGGTTCCAATCGTGTACACTTCCGGTGGATTGGAATTTGTTAATCAGCGCTCTGGCACCGGTTCTCGTAACACTCATGGCACAAGGGCCGTTGAATTCCTTCACCGTCAGTGAAAGGTGTTCCTTGTTCCGGCAGTACATCGCGATGAACGCCAAACGATCATCGATCGACAGACGACGAGTACGTGAGCAAGCCATGATAACAACCAGTGTGATGACCGTCTGTTCTTAATTCTGTTCTAATATGCCACAATAAATTGCCGTTATCCCCAAGTACAGGTACATCACTCAAAAACAGTAAGAGGTGCGGTTGACCCTGGTTACGATTACCTTTTGTCAGTGACTTTTCTAATTTCGTCAGTGCCCTAAGAGGTACTGTTTCGATTAGCATTCAACCATTCGCACAGGCTTGTAAGTGCCAATGATTCTGAAAAACGTAGATAATGTCTGTATTGCTGTGCATATGTATGGATACTATGGACAATACAGTAAGAGGTGCATAAGAGTTCAAATCATTCTGCACACTTGGACGTGTGGTAAACGGTTTTTACGGATGAAGCCATTTTTCATGTGAACGGAAATGTGACAAGCTCTATTCGTTAGGCCGTTGAAAACCCAAGAAACTTTGTTGGATCAAAATCGCTTCATAGTCCCAAGGGGCTAGTATGGGCTGGTATTGTGCACGGCAGGATTGTCGGGCCGTACTTATTCAATGGAAACACAACAGGTAAGAACAATTTTGCTTATTAAATTTTTTAAGGTGCTTCATACTTCCAAATGTTACAGGATAATGTGGTACCTGCCATCGGCGTATAGACACTGAAGTTGCTACTACAGTTTGGTTCCAACATGACGGTGCACCGCCGCACGATGCTCCGGTGGTGAGAAGTTTCCTCGACACGGAATTTGACTGCAGATGGATTGGCCGAGGAGTACCAAAGGAATGGCCTCCAAGTTCACCTGATGTGTCCCCTTTGGATTTCTTTCTGTGGGGATATCTGAAGAGAACGGTTTATTCTCAAAAACCGAGAACTATTGAGAAACTTAAACAGAGCATTGTGGCGCAGTGCGAAAGTATTCCAACTGCTAACATTCTGAAGGTGGAAGAAAACTATCTTCACCGGATTTTGCTGTGCAAGCAGAAGAATGGAAAACATGTGAAACGTCTTTTATGATATGAATATAATTGTTCCCGTAATATTTGTTCTTTCTTTCGGAATTGTATCTCAGAGGTAGTTAGCGGGATCGTTCAACTCAAAAACAACCAGTTTGGAAACAAATCAAGAAGAGTTTTGCGTGGGCCTACATTAGGGGATATTGTTGTCTGTTAATAAGATAAGTTCAAAGTTTTATTACGATTATCTGTTTACCGAACCCGCTTCGAAAAATAGTGCGTGTATCTTAGACGAGTCAAGCGTTGATTCAGTGTTATAATCGCTTAAGCATTTTTCATTCGGTCCGCAAATGATTCTCTTGGGGTGATTCTCCACCAACACAGGCTGCATGGGATTCCGAACCTATCCTCCTCCTGTGCCGGCCCGGAAATCACGCAACCGATCGGGTTCATTTATCGATCAGTCGAATGGTTCAGCCGCAACAAGGGATCTGGTGCTTGCCCAGCTAACCTGAGCGAGAAACCACACCTTTTTACAGCTGTGAGTCTCAGGCAGGCCCAGTGAACTTCAACTGTGTAGCAGGCGTGCCATCATCACTTGGATGGGCTGGACGTAACAACAAAGCATTACAAAACGTACAAGCCGGTAATCAGACATTCTCGTGCTGGAGTGAGAGAGTGCCGCAGATCGCGGAATATGATCCAATCAGATCGCACCAGGGGTCAGAGGGAATTTACTTGTCTAAAGTCACGGGTGAGAGATACAAGATGACTGAAAACGATGGGGCAATCCCACTGTGCATCCCACGTCATTCCGAACAATTGTCAACCCTAGGTTGATTTACTTTTTGAATGAATAACCGTGCAAATATATCCGTGTTGACAACTGATTTGACTTCTAATAATGTTTTTTTCTTCGCATCATTAAGTCACAACACATTGTGCGAAATGAGAGAGGTGGAACAAATTAGAAGAATTTGCATCCAGGTGACACATCGTCGGTTAATGGAGCGCTAATAGCTAGCTACATTGGAGCTACAAATGAGCTACGGCACCAAACTTATAGCGCATTTGTAGCCCATTTGTCGGCTAATAGCAAGCTAATAGCCGGCTACAATGAGATACACTGCAAAACATCCCGTTTTTAGATTTCCCCTTAAGCCGGACAGTTGCCCCGTCTCTAATTTTCTATTAATCATATATTTTCACATGGATTTATTATCTCTCAAGGAACTTCAATATATTTTGCTCACTGATTAAAGCGCACTTAATCACCGAATTAAGACACTGAAAATAAGAGTTATGCAATGGAATTAATTATAGAAATGAGCCTTTAAACCGAAAAGATCTACGAAAAATGCGTTGAAGGTGAATTACTTTTGAATGACAAATGTAGCCGATGTGGCTCATAAGTAGCTCATTGTAGCTGATCGATGCGCTACGATATGATACTGAATAACTTCTCGATAGCCCAGAAAGACTTGAAACGAGAAAACAGAAAATCCTACAACGCAAAATAAATTAGGTGACAAGGGATGGCGTGAATTGTATTACAACAGGAGTGTCCAAAGTGAGAGGAAAAACCAGCACATACACCGCTAACTTTTCATATATCCAACGCGTTTTCTGATTGGATCCGCCACAGTCCTTGGGCTGTTCGCTGATAGGATAAGTGCTACAGAAATGGGACTGTAAAAATGTTAGTTCCAGTTTTATCAACCTCAACAGTAAGCTCCGCGGTCAAGACGACGAAGAGAGAAGACCTACGATAACCAAGCGATTAGGGTGAAAAAAATGCGTCGTTTTCTGTGTAAAAGGTACACAGATAGAGAATAATGCGGGGAGATAAGTGGGTTGTACAAATGCGCTAGTAGGAAACTCCCCGTTTGCAGAAATGGTTTCATTGACCATGTTCTCAAAAAGTGTTCTTTCGTCTCCGGAAGCGAAATGAGTTGTTCATCGGTTCATAATCTTCGCCATCATCATCATCATCGTCGCCATCATCATCATTGTCATCATCATCATCATCATCCATTTTCATCAACTCCAAATCTTATTTTGACCTTCGTTATTATCCATAAGTTGATAATCTTTGTTTTCCAAAAGCAATGGTTCAATTGAGTAACAGCAGAGGTTGTATGCAATTTAAACAACCTGTGATGAGTCTACCTAAAGGGGCTATAGAAATTCGCTCTCGCAGCTTACGTAATGATAAAATGGCCCGATGGACTTTGGTTAGAACTCGGTCATATTTCCTGTTGTCTTGTTCACACTGCGTAACCCAAAAAGGAAGCATAACAAAATCAACTGTGGTGGAGTTTCTCACGTTGGCTTCCCGTTGAGAAAACACCGGACAAAAGTGGGCATGCTATGCTCACTGATCGCCATCAGATGAACGCTTTTGAAATGACTTCTGATGTCGCGGGTCGTTTGTTTGGCGGCGTTATACTTTCGTGTTCGTCACGTTTGATTTTATTGTGTTTGATTTATCCCATCAGAACGAAAAGCACGCCTATGATCTGCAAATATTTTCGTCAAGACATGGTCAGATTAATAGTTACCCCGGTGCTTTCCAAAAATGCTTTGTTTGGTGAGACTCATGGATGTGGTTGGATAAAAAATGGCAGGCAAGCTGCTAAGATGACAGTACAATCATTGGTCAGAACTAACGTTGGCTCATTTTTCGAGATCTCGGACTCTACCTATATTGTGAATAAACGCATTACTTCCAACACAAGTGTTGTATGTTTACAAGAAACCTGGTTAAATTGAAACGTTAAGGACACGCTCGTGCGAACATATGGCTTCGCGTGCTACCGACAGGATAAACAACGAAGTAGGATAGGACTGGAGTTGTTGTGGTAACTTATATCCATTTTTCTTGGTCCGGTAAGTCACAATTGATATTCCATTATTCTGGAAAAATACATTGACTTTATCCATTCCTTGTCATCCCAAATTCTCCCATCAATAAGTACCATCATTGCTCATGTGTATATGTTTCTTTTGTGATCTCAGACTGAAATCTCTGCTTTCTTCGATTTTTATATCATGTCTTTAGTTCCATTATTAGATGAAGATCTTTACTAGCTCGCTGCTGACTTCAATCACGCGAGCATTCCTCCTGCTTTCGTTTTCATTTATCTATCTATCTATCTATCTATCTATCTATCTATCTATCTATCTATCTATCTATCTTTTTATCTATCTATCTATCTATCTATCTATCTATCTATCTATCTATCTATCTATCTATCTAGTATCTATCTATCTATCTATCTATCTATCTATCTATCTATCTATCTATCTATCTATCTATATAGCGATCTGTCGGTGTCTATCTATCTATCTATCTATCTATCTATCTATCTATCTATCTACTTCCGTTGCGTAATCAACCTGCTTGGTGTACACTCTTTTCTGTACCGGGGATGCAGAGAATTTTCAATCCAATGGTACGGGCGTGGTATACAGTATCATCATTCACATCCAGCAGTCTCCATGGTTCTTCTATATAAAACAAGAGTTTATTGATTAGAAGCAAGTTGCCATAAATGTTATCGGAACTTCTCATTTCCCTGTCATAGTTGGTATCGGTGTTAAGGAATGTGAAATCGCATAAATGGTTCACATCTAACCCTCTAGGTCATCTTTGGTGTTGAACTGCTTTTGTCGGATTTGTATGTGCACACCGTGTTGAAAGACCAAAAAACATGAGTTTCCTAATGACGTGCACAATCACTCTCATGTGCGCAACCGTTGAAACGTGAGCGTTTCAACACACACATGAGTGGATCAAAGCCAAACCGTTTAGCTGTTTCCGTAAACAAAAATAAATCAGAGTTTTATAACACTTTATATCACTTTCCACAAGTTTTTCGAACTACGTAGAATTGGTCAGAGAGAGAGAGATGTGCGTGTACAATGAACAAACATTTATTTACCCAATTTGAGCTGCCTCACACATGCGTAGTTGGAATCACAACTGATCTGTTTCGCTATTTTTGGTGTATAGTAAATGGATCGACCCGCGCACAATGAAGAATCAAATGTTATGGAGCGTATATGTGTGTCTGTGCAAATGGAAATGTATCATTTGCAGACGGCATATTTAGGGTGCCAACGAGAATCGTTTGTTCAAATTTCTTGCCAGCGGTAGACATCGGCGGTGTGTAAATAGGTTGATGACGTATCAAGGGCCAGTACCTAACTAGGTATTTTTCATTATGATCTACCTGTACGTGGTCATTCACTTTTTCACACCAGTTTCATATTTTTAGTCAACTACGTAGTTTTCCTAGTGTTCAAAAATAATATCATGTTTATACTTATTGGCGTCATTACCCTGTTTAGAAATCCAATTTTTGAGACATTGCAAAGACACTGGGTCCAGAAAAAGTCTCTTATATGGCATACTGCATAAAATTTCTGCATTGTGGTGACAGATGTGACAAACTTCATATGTGCAATGCGCTACTCCACCGGGCTAACGCCCACTGGGTGGACTTGCCTTACTGTGTCACGACTCCCAAGAAGAGGTCGAACTGCAACATAAAAATAACAGCATTCACAAAATCATTTGTGAAGAATTGCTCGTAGACAGCCGAAAACAAGAATAACAGAACATAAGAGAAAAGAAAAATACCGGCCTACGGACAAAGCAACTCTAGCAAAACTAGAAAGAGACTCAGCGATCGCTCTTCACACCAAAACCGAAGGTTACACCATATTTGGTCATTAGCACCCACTGTGCATGCGTCAACAGAAACGACAAAATTGAGAGCATTTGGACTACCCTAACATCCCTAACAGGTAATCACGACAAAAAGTCACGGTGCCACTTGACCCCATCAGATTATGGGCGTTAGTATGACAGACAACGAATAATTCAGCCCATTAGACGAATGCACCTACACACACACACACAAGACGAAACATCCGTTGACTTTCCTCGGAGTCATTTGATTGCTAAACATGCCTTCATAAAGGCTATCCACGGTAACCGAAACGTTGGCGAACACAATTTTCTACCGAGATAGCTGTGTTATTAGCATTATAACATTCACAATAAGCAGCCAATATATGGGTCTGATCCAAACTGCCGCGATTTATTATGTAATACAACGGCTGGAAAATGCAAACGAACGCTGACTGGTTGACACATACTGATTCAGTAACTTCCAATTTTCCAATTTATCCAAACAGACTAACCGCTACTCACGTCAAATCATTCCTGCATCCCGTAATTGCGGTATTCCGGTAGCTGATTGTGAACACGATGGTGATATCTGATCCGCAAGCATTCTTATTTGTACACTGGGTGCGCTGAGTTATGTAATCAGAATAAAGAAGCAAAATTTGTGGGATATCGCGATCAGAGTGGAATTCTCGAGTTAGGTGCGCAACACCTCCACCGTCTTCCCTATATCTATATTTTCCCCAGGCAGCCTGTGTATGGCAGCAGCCCCCTTCCTGAAAGTTGACTGTACATTTGTATCTTGAATAAATAGAAAAAGGAAGTAAAAAACATTTCATTTCAGTATACTCCTGCTTACAGACGATTTGGAATTTGGGTGATACATTGCTTTTAATTCCGGTTATTAATCAAAAAGTTGTGCAAATAGTGTCCCGGGACTGACGTAAAACCGGTAGGCACACATATAGCAATATGTGTTGGTAAACACTATTGAACGAACATGTCCAGATAGACAAGGATAGCCAGAATAAGGAAAAATGGACAACACCATGGTAATGAAACTTGACGCGTCAATGAATTTAGGTTACATGAAACGGAATAATGTAATCTGGTTAACAAGACCTGTCTAATTGCGAAAACATTCTCATTACGGTTAAGCGATAGTTTCTTGGCAGACCAGGCAGGATCCCTTACATGTGCGGTCGCCATGAGGTACTTTGCAATACATAAATCCCGGATCCTTGTAACCGTCTGAATATGATCTGTGGGTTACGTCATCGAGTAGCTTGACCACCCTGAAATGTGTTTTCGGCCATTTGTTGTGATAACTGAAGCTAGGTATTACCTATATTTGCGTCACCACAACTGTAGTTGAACTGGTTTCCAGTGTATGAGACAGAGCTGGGCTATCCAGCAAAACAATTCCGCCAGTAGAGGTAGTAAGTCAAATTTGGAAAACTGTTGTAAAAAGAGTCGAAAACGAATGCCACCCAGTAAGAGCGACTGATGTGAACCAAAATTCATTCGTGTTTGGTAAATGCCATTCTTGTATTTCTATCATAGTTTTGTTCACTTGTGGACTGTGTTTGTATATGGAAGATAGAAAAAAAAGAGATGAAAATTCGGTTGTTCAGGTCATGAGAGCAGACTGATGATTACACACGGATGGAATGTTCATTCAACTCTCCATTGCATGCAAAGCATAATACGCTTGTTTGGCCGCCATTAATTCGCTCACGGTTCCCTTTTCACGTAAACGACCTTTCTCGAGGACTACTATCTGGTCCGCGCGTTCGACCGTTGTTAATCGATGCGCAATCATCAAACTCGTCCGTTGGCCCATTGCCTCGTCCAGCGCGGCCTGAACCACACGCTCGCTCTCATTGTCCAACGCTGAGGTGGCCTCATCCAGCAGAAGCAACTGAGGTTTTCTGATTAAAGCTCTGGCAATGGCCACACGCTGCTTCTGACCACCGGACAGTTGTGAGCCTCGTTCTCCAACAGGTGTATTGTATCTCTAGTAAAGGAGAATTTGAGTAGCCTTTATACAGATGCCGCTATTTAAAATGCCGGATAAGCTAAAACCTCTTGATACAGACATTGGCAGTCAGGTATTTTTCGCAATCGGAAGAGTAGTAGCTTGAATCGTTTTTATGCAAACGCTGTTATCGTCCACTCAAACCCTATTCCAGTCATGAGAGCAGCACGATGCATCATTTTGAGAACGACTTTGGCAAACCCATTCGGAATCACCTCGAAGGGGTGTACAGTAATAAAACAGTGTATCGTTTATTTCGCTTTCGCTTGCACATTGAGTTTGACAATCTGTTTGTAAACGCTTCAGCACAAACCGCAGTTATAGTACCTGTGGAATGATAATGTTCTACTCCTGTTCGTTCACAAACACGAATCCTTCCCTGGTTAAAACACTCCTGCTTACGGAGAATTCCTTTGAAATGGAAGGTGAAAACAATAGAGGAAAAACTAGCAACGTAAACCACAGGGTGAACTGCAAGGACTGTCTGAAACACGAAAATGGTAAAAATGTAACAAACTTTTCTAGAAGAATCCATGAACAGTGA
The DNA here is from genome assembly GCA_900618425.1 of Echinostoma caproni. Lineage (NCBI taxonomy): Eukaryota > Metazoa > Platyhelminthes > Trematoda > Plagiorchiida > Echinostomatidae > Echinostoma > Echinostoma caproni. Next base: position 29,208 of record UZAN01045490.1, read on the forward strand.
TAACTAACCGGAAGCATGACCGAATTCACTTATTTTATCCAGTGAAGATCAACATAGACAGTAAGTTTCATCCATGAGTATTACTGACCAAGTCCATTCAAAACAAGTCAAAGAATTTCCCGATGCCGGTAGACTGAGAGTAGCTAGTAGAAGAGACTGGATCACGTGCACATCCTAATAAAAAAAAGAGAGACCGCGTTATGATCGGACAAAGGATTTGAGGATCCCGATCACTTGTTAACGGCACAAAGGATGCACTAAATTAAAAGCAACTGGTCAGAAAGTAATTTGCGGGTTTCTATCTCACAATTTTGATTAGAATATGTCATACTATACTCAATTCCTTTATTAGTGTTCGAACTTAATGTGGATCTTTATTCCTGCATAACCGACATTCATTTATATGTCCGCGCTAAGAATTCTAAGATAAAACTCCCCGCAAAATGTGATTTATGTTTTTGCTAAATTCTGCATAACTGATCGCAAATGAATTGGCATGATTTTCACTTTCGATTAAATTCTTCTGTAAGAACTGAAAATGAATTACTCGGCAGTTTTTTTGTTCTTGTCAGTACTCCACAGCACTGTACATTATATTTATCTATCTTTCGGGGCTCCAATGAAAAACCTTCGAACCAGGAGCGAAAATCCTGGCCGAACAAAGCCGATTCACACCACTCACAAGTCCCAACCAGGACGAAACAACTTCTGGGTTTTGTTGTTAAGAAACAAACCATATTATTTGATCACTCATGAAATGTTTCCCACGGGGGAAAAGACAAAACATGACTGAGTAAAACGTAAATCCCTAAATTTAAGGAGATTATATCTGTTGCTTGGAGCCGTGGTAACCGAGTGAGCTAATTCAAAACCAGGGTTCTAAAGTAGCCAGCTGTTCGAGACATTAGTTTAAACAGGATTTTGAATGTTTTCTTATGCTTCGTAATTAACTATTTGTTTCTGCATCCCTGTAGACGAATATGGGAGATACGTTTAATAACGCTGGATTATTTGATGGAATGGCTCACCTCAGGCAACGTCATGATGAAGTCATGAATGTTCGCCTGTTTCGCGGCCTCTATGATTTCTTCCATGGACGGCTCACGAGAGTTCACCCCGAAAGCAATATTGTCACGAATAGAAATGTTGAACAGATTCGGTTCTTGTGAAACCAATCCGATTTGTTGTCGAATCCACGACGGGGAGAGATCAACTGTGTTGTGCCCATTCAGAAAAATACCGCCGGAACCATCGTAAGCGTTTGCGGGGTCGTAGAAACGAAGTAATAATTGTAAGACAGTTGATTTGCCGCAACCAGATTGTCCGACCAACGCGTGGGTTTGATTTGCTTCCACCGCGTGGGTGAAACCCTAGACCAATATGCATGTGATTATCACTGATAAACTGATAGGAAATTTTACTACATCGTTTTCTTAACAAGATTACAGGGAGACTGGTATCGTGGTAGATGGGAAGGATGAAATATATACTGTCACAAAACTATTTTCAATTTTTGCATTGTATCCTCAGCTTGGTTGATAAAAAGACGCTCTTAAGTCTATGGTGAGCAATGGAATCCATGGCTCAATATGAATAGAACAAAAGCTCAGATGGAGCGTGGTATTATGGTATCAATGAATCCGCGGTCTTCGGTCAGTTACTCCCTCCCATATGAACACTACCGTGAGATCTATTCCGTAATCTTACCCTTCGAATATGACACTCACTCGTTTTGGCTTCACCGCCTACCTGGGTAAGTATACTTGAGTTTTCTATAGCAGGTCACGTGTTTGCTTCTAATCTGGGCCAATGTCTTCGCACTGCTGATGAGGCCCGACAAAGTCGAAACAGTTTTACAGATTATTCGAGTTTCAGTTCACGTTTCCGTTGCTCCCTATCGAAAGGAATTCATCGTATAACACGATCAGATCCTCAACTACTCCTCCAATACCGGTAAAGTGTTTGATTCCTTCATGAACATAAAAGACGGTAGTTGCTTTGTTTACGATCGACTTCGGAAAACACATAAACAAGGTTTACATTTCTAAGATGATTTACAGGCAGTATAAATGATTGTAACTGTATCCATAATAAATAGCAGCTGAAAAACCGGCCGTGTGCTTGAGGAAAATTTTATCCAGTCATTCATGCACTACTTAATACAAAAGCACTGATAAAGGATTTTCTTCAGGTTAAACGCTTGTGACTCTGTGGAAATCCTAGCATACGGCATGACGCAAACCACGGGGAGACACATTACAGTTACTGGAAAACTGTGATGAGTNTGATGAGTCAAGCTTCCCAGTTGAGGCCGGCAAAGCTCTTACGTGTTACAGCTTCTGGGCAACGAACCACAAGCCGATTATGCCGACCAATCAGGAGCCGTGCGGTCCAGACAGAAGTTGTACGACGTCAAGATTACGAGTACGTGATTAATAGAGACTTGGATTACCAATAAACTTCGTTTTTACACGTTATTTACCCGCCCCACCCTGAGTTATTCCAATAAACCAACTGCTACTTCTGCTGTCATTATCTTGCGTCTCGCCACGTGGAATACCGTCGTGCAAGTGCCAGTGTGATTCAGTGCTTCCGTGGAGTCCTTGATTCCTAATACGTGGTTCGTAATCCGTGATCTGTAGTACTTCAATTATTACATACTCACGAAAGTGAACACAAAATCATGCCTCTGAAAGCCTCAGTACGGTCGAGGGTGGGTGCCTTTGATTGTGGTTGGGGACCTTTCCAATGCATCCCGCCAAATTCTCCTATAAGACCGTACTCACTGCATTCTCATTGCAATGGTTTCCCACCAAAGTAAGATGATGAAAAACCAACTTGCGAGTCGGTGAACCCCTCACCGTTTACCTCAGGAGTTGGCTAAAATCCCTGATTCCCAATCAACCAAGAATAGATGTAAGAACTACGCACAACAACACCTTCCTGGTTGTGGTATTTGTCACTGGCTTTATTTAGCATCCAGATGTAGTGGGCACCTTCTACGCTCCGCCCCGTCCGAAGAGTGAATGATCCGATAAAGTGAACACTAGCCCACAATGGGTTGCGGTTTTCACACAACGCCCCACCACCTTGCGTGTCAGGCTTTTGCTAGCGGAAGGCTCTGGTTATGAATTGTTCA